>BQNB010084027.1:0-11519 GCA_026074375.1 Tanacetum coccineum
CAACTAGTATACTTTTATAAACACTTGCAAAGAAATCAAGAACACTACTTATGATTTTAGACATATGGATAGGTTTATAATTCATAAACTAGCTTATTTGATCTTATGATTATTTCATGATATTATGAGGAGTTGGATGGAATTAAGTTAGTGGATGATTATGATTGTGGAAGATGATTGAAATATATAGACTAGTGGTTTTGTGGTATGAAAATAGAATAGAAATAATAGACGAAAAGTGTGTAAAATACCCTTAGGAACAACAGTTTTATAACAGTAGGATACAAATATTTTGTCGATCCAAAACCTTAAAAATGTGTTAGTATATCTTAACATGATTCCGTGAATATAAAGAACGCTAAAAACAGACTTAAAACGAATAAGTTATGGCCAAAACTAGATTTGAAACAATACCGGCAAAATAGTTTTTCGGCATAAATCTGGCAGTTTTGTAATTCATGTTTTCGAGGGGTTTCGGGTCTGAATCGGCTTAAGTACAAAACTAAAATGTTGTTCGGAATGATTTTTCGCTAAAATGGTATGGGTTTTGAAGCCCAAAAGTGTAAAACGACTGAGTTATTCTAAATCAAACTTGGACTTTTTTTCAAAAAATGTTATAATAATTTCTGCACTATTTTTCAAGACATGAATAGTAAAATTATATTTTTGGACATTTTCGGTCCGTTTGAACTATAAAAACCTTAGGAAATATTTTGGCATCACTTATATAATATTTATACGCGGTTTAAAAACTTATAAATATTATTTGATGATTTAACTAAACTATATATATCGTCGTTGCAAAAATAATAAAAGTGGTAAACTTAAGGAAAACATTATTTTGATTTATAAGCTAAGTCTAAAACTATTAGGTGGTGATATAACAAGATAAAATATAGTGTATTGTTCTATATTTTCATGCGTATTCTAAATCAACCTATGATTAATTAGGTTGCATTCCGGATCATTTGTGACGATTACCTTGTTGATTTTTACGATAATCAATACTTTCACTAGAGGTGAGTTCATAGCCCCGCTTTACATGATTAACAATATTTATACAAATCTCGGTGTGAGATACATGCATTGTTTTACAATTGGATGCAAGTACATTTTTAAACAAATTACAAGTGTGCCTAAGTAGCGATAACCCACTATGCCATCTATCATGAACTGTAAATTACCTTATGTAAGCACGTGTGTTATAAATAGATCTATTTGGGATTGACATCCCCGTTCGGGTGAGTAGCACTCACTAGTTTCGGCAGACCAAACTAACAGACGTATACCATACGGGAATTTTGGATGTTGCGATTTGAAGATCTACACGGGCACATTATTTAGCATTAATTTGCTCACATACAAGTTGTAGCATCAGTGTCATGAGCTTGGGGAAATCGTAAATACATTTTGTGATATTGTAGTGTTACATTATTGCACACTTGAAATCTTGTGGTTTAACATTTTATTCTTACATAAACCTATGAATTCACAAACTTTATGTTGACGTTTTAAAGCATGGTTTTCACAAGTAACTAAGTGCATGCTACTTGGTTAACATTTTGGGAAGCACCATTTCGAGTCACATTTTGGAGTCTCATATCACGAAAGATTTACTACATTACTTTTGGATATTTGGTTATGTATTAAAATCTTTACGTTTTCATATTGGTGAACAATTAAAGCATGGTGCTTTTGTAACAAACTTTGAAGTTAAATTAATGTATCTTTTAAAACGACTTATTTAGAGGTCGTTCTCTCATATCTTGTGTAATATATTCATGAAGTAACACTCCCGGACATATTTCCGCTGCGATCCATTTTAGGGGTGTTACAGATTGGTATCTAGAGCCAAGGTTATAGAGAACTAGGTTGCATGTCTTACATAGACTATAACCGTTTTCACAAACATTACATCACATAAAACCTTTTCATGTGCATACACACTATTTGCTTACACTATGTGCTTACATGATTTATATACATGCTTACTTTATCTGGCGTATATTTTACACTTGTCTTATATATTATACTTATATAACCCTTTTGATTGTCACAACAATTATGTCTTCGTCTTTGTCTCATGCTACCGTTACATACACCTCCATATCCAGTGTAATGCCATCATGGGCCATTCCTTTGATGGATGCTTATGAGTTCGACCCTAAGGAACCAGAGGCTGCATCACAGTCTCCTGAGCATGCACCACTCTCACCTGTTCCTGCTCTCGAGTACCCGTAGTACTTGGCACCGTCTGATGACGACATACTAGCAGAGGATCAGCCACTGCCTGTTGATGCATCACCTACTGCACGTTCACCTAGTTACATTGCTGACTTTGAGCCTATCGAGGATGACTCAGAGGAGGATCCCGAGATAGATCTCGTTGACTATCCCTCCGATGAGGAGGAGGAGGAGCCTTCAACTCTGACCGACCCTGCATCACCTGTACAAGATTTTGTTCCCTCATCTGAGGAGACAGAACCATTCGAGACTGATGAGTCTGCTGCTACACCACCATCACCCATACTGTTGTTCCATTATCTCAGACTAGTCTCCATACCAACTTCAAGAGCAAATGTTGATAGATTCATGCTTCACAAGTTTTCCCAACGAAAACTATATTATATTCAAAGTCGGCAAGGTGGCAACCTGGAAACTTGGACGGAAGGTTGTTAGCATTTCTGTCATAATCGCTTATAGATTCGAATTACACTTCAATGCTACTTCCTTGGATGGATTATAGTCTGGAAATTGATGGTGGATAGTTGTGGTAGTCGATGGTGGTGATGGTGGTTTGAAGGGGTGTTTGGATCCTTGGTTTGTCAAGCCAAAATCACCAAAAACACCCACTCTAAGTGTTCTAAACAAATTGGAGGTTTTTGTGTGTAAGAGATATGGAATAAGGTGATTAGGGGCTGTATTTATAGGCTAAAAATGGGCCAATGTGCGCCGCACAAACTTATTTGTGCTTCGCACATAGTGAGTTAATGCACTTAGCATTTATATGCATTTAATTTTCTTATAGACTCAAAAGTGCACCGCACTTTGGTCAAAACCGCCTCACTTTCTGCATATTCAGTAGTTGGCCTTTTTCATAGTTGTAGATAATTGAATTCTCTTTCCGTGGCCGCTTGAATAAACTAAAACAGAGTTCATATGACTGAGTTATGGCCAAAACGGTGAACAGGTGTCGGGAAATCATTAACTTGAGTTATTTTTCCGTTTAAGCTTCAATTCTTCGTGTAATCTTCCGTATTCTTCCACGACACATACCTAGAACATATAATAGCAAATATACTTGATTAAGTACCAAAAGTTCGCGAGAAATGATAAAATAAATGCAAATAATGCCGCCAAAAACATGTATAATTTAGGCGTTATCACTCCTTGCTGCAAATTATTTTTTAATTAGCTATAATATTTCATGTTTTCTTTTTCAGTCTTGAGCTTTCGCGATTTCGCCCCCGGGGCAATACAGAAGGTTGTTACGTGTTTTGAATATGGAATCCAGGGGCACTACAAGAAAGATTTCCCGAAGTTGAAGAACAAGAACCGTGAGAATCAGTCTGAGAACGGTGAAGCTCAGTGGGAGGAAGGCCATGCTTTAGTAGGAAGACAAAGGCAAACCCGATGTGAATGTCGTTACGCGGTAACGTTACATCCTCCTCAATAACCGTTTTGCCTTACCTTTTTATTTGATACCGTACCGATAGAAGTTTTTGTGTCGAATGCATTTAGTTTCATTAATTGAGAACATGCTCACCCAGATCTCCAGCCACATTAAACAATTATTATGAAGTGAAACTAGCCGATGGAAAAATAATAAGAGTTAATACCATAATACGGGGTTATACTTTAAACTTTCTCAATCATCCATTCAACATCGACCTCATGCCCATAGAACTTGGTAGTTTTGACGTCATAATCGGTAGTATTGGCTATCAAAGTATCATGTTGTGATCGTCTGTGACGAAAAGATTGTTCGTGTTTTTAGTTTTGATGTTCATTTCCTTTTGAATAATGGTATGTTTTAGTAAAAAGGAGCTGGACAATAAGTGTGCGCGTATTTGCTAAAAGTTAACGGCGTACATATAAGTTTTGCAGAAAACAGGCGACAAATGGTGTATGTGCGGCGCACTTCTGTAAAAAAATAGGTTCGGTGTTGCCAGCAAAACAGTACGTCGATTTTGAAAAATTTTAATTTGTAAATATAATAAAGACTAGTTCAAGAATGAAATCAATCCCTGGCAGCGATGCCAAAAACTTTAATGAGTTATAAAAGCTTTAAATTTATAATTCTATTTTTATCCAATTCCCATTTAATACACACTGGTAAAGGTATAAACCCTAAACCCCCGTGTTATAGTATAAAACCCCCCCAAACCTCCCACCACTATACCCGCAAACCACCACAAACACTTTCTAAAACCCCCAAACACCCCCAACACAAACTCAAAAACTAACCCCACACACAAAAATCCCCAAACCCCAACCACCCGCCCACGACACACCCGCTACCTACCCACAACACACATCACGCAAAAAAAAGGACAAATCCCAGTAGACACAGCCAACCACAAAACAGTTTGGGGATGGGGTTAGAAGGGGGTTTAGGGGGGATGATACTCCCACCTTCCCCCACACAATCACAATCTTATAAACTAAAACTAAATCTATTAGTGGTGACTAACGTATTAAAATACAATGTTTGTATTATATTTTTAAAGTACATATTTCTTATACGACCAATATTATACTATGTTGCCTCCCGCTATTTGGTGTCCGGACTTTCATCGTTGATCAAAATCATAACATACGTACCATTACTTGAGGTGAGTTTCATAGCCCGCTTTACATGATGTAGGGCACGAAAGATGGGCCAACCCCAACCACCCTTACCAGCATCTACTGAGGCACTTATTGCTGAGTATGGTTATGCACATACACCACCATCACTACCACCATCTTCATTATCACCCCTATCATCTCCACTACCACTGATACCATCACTACCATTACTACTACCATCACTTGACTGTAGAGGTATCATTCTCGAGGCTGACATGCCGCCTTGGAAGAGAGATTGTTTCACTACTCCATCTCGTAGGTTTGAGATCTGAGAGAGTTCAGCAGCCGCTGCTACTAGAGAGCCCGGGTCTACTTTGGCCCGTAGTATTGACTATGGACTTATGACCGCCTTAGAGGAGGTTAAGGAGAGTGTGGCTGATATGGCCACCAGGCATAAGCAGGATAGTGAGGATTTCTATACGCGTCACCAAGACGCATAGGACGATAAAGCCTTACTACGGGCTCAAGTATCCACACTCCAAAAGGAGAGGCGATATCAATATCATATGGCTATGATTGCAGACCAAGAGGCTATGTATACCCGTCAGGCTTGGTCTCAAGCTATGAATTGTAACCATGCGTCGCATGCTGAGGTAGGAGTGTTTCGGGCTGAGACTAGAGTTTTGCAGCAGCAGAGGCGTTACGACCATGACTTGTGGACTAGAGCCATAGGGCGCATCCAGGAGCTAGAGCGAGCTAGAGATCCATAGAATAATGATAAACCGGAGGACGCGATAGTAGTTATTAGATTTGTATTATGTATTAGCTATCTTGTATAGCCAGCTAAGTTTTATGGGTAACTCCTAGCTAGTAGGATGTAGGGATCTTATATCATTATTTAGCTATCTTGCATAACCTGCTAAGTTTTATGGGTAACTCCTAGCTAGTAGGCTGTTAGGATCTTGTATTTCTCGTTTTGTAACCGAACCTATCATGTATGTTATCGATGTTGTTATATATGATGTCGACTTATTTATGTCATTATTGATCTTATTTCTGTTATATATTTTCTGCGTGTCATGATCTCATTTTATATATTGTACTTATTACATGTCGTGATTGTACGAAATCTCATGTGTTATGTTTCCTGTGTGAATTTAGAAAAATGCCTCCAAAGAAAACTCCTATGAGTGATGCTGCTATTGAGGCAATGATAGCCCAAGGCGTGGTTGATGCGTTACCTGATTATGAAGTAAATAGAGGCAGTAGGAATGGACATGATAACCACAATTTAGGAATTGGCGAGGGAAGAACGTCGCACACTGCTCGTGTGTGCACATACAAGGACTTCTTGAATTGTTAGCCCCTTACCTTTAAGGGCACTAAAGGAGTTATAGGATTGACTCAGTAGTTTGAAAAGATAGAATCTATATTCCATATTAGCAGCTGCACCGTTGAGTGCCAAATTAAGTATGTCACTTGTACTCTGCTTGGTAGTGCACTAACGTGGTGGAATTCCCACGTTAAGACTATTGGTCATGATGCTGCCTATGAGATGCCATCGAGGACACTAATGAAAATGATAACTGGCAAGTATTATCCAAGAGTAAGATCAAGAAGCTGGAGATTGAGTTGTGGAATCCAAAAGTAAAGGGTACAGATGTTGTGAGCTACACACAACATTTTAAGGAGTTAGCTTTGATGTGTGAGAGAATGCTTCCTGAAGAGTCTGATCAGGTGGAGAAATATGTTGGTGGACTTCCCGACATGATTCAAGGTAATGTGATGTCATCCAAACCGAAAATGATGCAAGAAGCAATCAAGTTTGCTAATGATCTGATAGACCAAAAGATTCCTACTTTTACTGAAAGACAGACTGAGAAGAAGAGAAAGCTTGACAATAACCCAAGAGATAACCAAGCTCAACAGCAGCCTTTCAAAAGGCAAAATGTGGCCAGAGCCTACACTGTTAGGCCTGGTGAAAAGAAGGAGTATGGTGGAACTTTACCATTGTACACCAAGTACAACTATCATCACACTAGACCGTGCAATGCAAAGTGCACAAACTGCAAAAGAGTTGGTCATCTGGCCCGTGATTGTAGAAGTCCTATTGCTGCTAACAACCAAAGATCCCCTGGGGCAATATAGAAGGTTGTTACATGTTTTGAATGTGGAATCCAATGGCACTACAAGAAAGATTGCCTAAAATTGAAGAACAATAACCGTGGGAACCAGTCTAGAAACAGTAAATCTCGTAGGAGGGCCTATGCTTTGGGAGGAGATAAGGCAAACCCGGATTCAAACGTTGTTACGAGTATGTTCCTCCTCAATAACCGTTATGCTTCCATCTTATTTGATACCGATGCCGATAGAAGTTTTATGTCGACTGCATTTAGTTCATTAATTGATATCATCCCAACTACATTAAACAATTATTATGACGTGGAACTAGCTGATGGAAAAATAATAGGAGTTAATACCATAATACGAGGATGTACTTTAAAATTTCTCAATCATCCATTCAACATCGACCTCATGCCCGTAGAACTTGGTAGTTTTGACATCATAATCGGTATGGATTGGTTATCGTTGTATCACACCGTGATCGTTTATGATGAGAAGATTGTTCATGTTCCCTTTGGAAACGAAACCTTGATTATTCGTGGTGACGGGAGCAACCATGGAAACGAGTCTCGATTAAATATCATTTCGTACACCGAGACTCACAAGTATTTGCTAAAAGGATGCCATGTCTTTTTGGCACATATCACCAAAAAGAATACTGAAGACAAGTCAGAGGAGAAGCGACTTGAGAACGTACCAATCGTACGAGATTTTCCAGAGGTTTTTCCCGAAGACTTGTTGGGTGTTCCACCGACCCGACAAGTGGAGTTTCAAATTAACTTGGTACCTGGTGTTACACCTGCAGCACGGGCGCCTTATTGATTAGCCCCATTCGAGATGAAAGAATTGTCGAACCAACTACAAGAGCTTTCCGACAAAGGCTTTATAAGACCAAGTTCCTCACCTTTGGGTGCTCCAGTTTTGTTTGTCAAGAAGAAGGATGGATCGTTTCAGATGTGCATCGACTATAGAAAACTAAATAAGCTAACGGTGAAGAACTGTTATCCGCTTCCAATGATTGATGATTTATTCGATCAACTGTAAGGGTCGAGTGTCTACTCGAAGATCGACTTGAGATCGGGTTATCATAAAATGAGAGTTCTTGAAGAAGATATCTCGAAGACCACATTTAGGACTCGTTATGGTCATTATGAGTTTCAGGTTATGCCATTCGGTTTAACGAACGTACCGATGGTATTTATGGATCTCATGAATCGGGTGTGTAAGCCGTATTTAGACAAGTTTGTGATTGTCTTTATTGATGATATTTTGATCTACTCGAAGAACCAGCAAGAGCACGAGGAGCACCTTAAGTTAATTTTAGAGTTGCTTAAGAAGGAGGAGTCGTATGCCAAATTCTCTAAATGTAAAATTTAGATCCTTAAAGTACAATTTCTTAATTACGTGATTAATAGTCAAGGCATTCATGTGGATCCCGCCAAGATCGAATCCATTAAAGACTTGGCATATCCTAAGACTCCAACGAAGATCCCTCAATTTTTATGTCTTGCCGGTTACTACCGAAGATTTATTGAAGGATTTTCAAAGATTGCTAAGTCGATGACCAAACTAATTTAAAAGAGTGTAAAGTTTGATTGGGGAGATAAGGAGGAAGGAGCTTTTCAACTGTTGAAGTAGAAATCATATAGTGCGTTAATTTTGGCTTTACCCGAAGGAACCAAAGACTTTATAGCTTATTGCGATGCTTCGCATAAAGGTTTGGGTGTTGTGTTAATGCAAAGGGAGAAGGTTATAGCTTATGCTTCTCGACAACTGAAGATTCATGAGAAAAATTACACAACATATGATTTGGAATTAGGAGCGGTAGTGTTCGCTCTAAAGATATGGAGACACTACTTGTACAGAACGAAATGTACCGTATTCACCGATCACAAAAGCTTGTAACACATCCTTGATCAGAAGGAGTTGAACATGAGGCAACGACATTGGTTGAAGTTGCTTAGTGATTATGATTGCGAAATTCGTTATCATCCAAGAAAAGAAAATGTAGTGGCCGATGCTTTGAGTCGAAAAGAACAGATTAAGCCATTACAGGTTTGAGCCTTAGTTATGACTATTAGTTTCGATCTTCCCGCACAAATTTTAAACGCATAAACTAAAGCAAGGAAAGCAAAAAACTTCAAAACAGAAGATGTAGAGGGTATGATCAAGAAGCTTGAACCCCGTGCAGACGGAACGTTATGTTTAGAGAACAGAAGTGTATTGCCATGCTTTGGTGACTTAAGGGCTTTGATTATGCATGAATCACATAAGTCAAAGTATTCAATCCACCTAAGTTCCGACAAGATGTACCAGGATTTGAAGAAACTGCATTGGTAGCCCAACATGAAAGCAAATATTACCACCTATGTCAGCAAGTGTTTGACATGCTCGAAGGTCAAAGCTGAACACAAAAACCATCTGGTTTGTTGGTACAATCTGAGATACCCCAATGGAAATGAGAGAAAATCACTATGGATTTTATCACGAAGCTACCAAAGACGTCAAGTGGTTAGGATACCATTTGGGTGATTGTCAATCGTCTTACCAAGTCTGCTCACTTTTTTCCGATGAAAGAAACCGATTCTATGGAGAGACTGATGAGACTTTACTTGAAAGAAGTGGTCTTAAGGCATGGAGTGCCGGTCTCTATCATCTTTGACCGTGATGGCTGATGACATCAAATAAAGTCACTTTTATAACATCATTTATCCTATAGTTCTTACCCACTTTGTATAATTATTGCATGAACTGGTACTTAATTGCTTAAAGTTGTTATTTGCAGTAATTATGGAGTACTTTGTGAAGTTATGCTAAAAGGCATACATTTTTGAGCATAAACAAAGAGTTTGAGAAAGTCTATTGATCTGACAGCAAATACGCTGTATTATTCTAGACCTATATGACGTATCCAAGACTTTGACGAATCAAAAGACCATTGCCTGACTTTGAAGAATACGTCGTATCCACATTAACAATACGTCATATATAATACTTTGGTCAACGAAGAAAAACCAACTGGTTTTACCTCAATACGTTGTATCCATCAAGAAGATACGACGTATTTGTGCCTACACTTCACAGATAACCACGAAGGATTAAAGACCTAATACATTGTATCCAGGGGCCTCTATACGCCGTATCCAAGGTTTATTATACACGAAGATTCTAAAAGATATCAACCGTGGTCCTTACTCTAAGAAATCCCTAATACGCCGTATCCTACATCGCTCGATACGGTGTATCGACTAGTTTCCAGACTCTATAAATACAACACCCTAAACTCAGTTTTAGGTATGCAAGTGAAACCCTAAACCACTAAGTCGACCAAGAGACGAATAAAGGAGCATAGAAGGTCAGAAAAGAGCCTCAAGATCATAGGAAAACTCTTGTAATCTTTTTGCAACCAAATACGCGTTCGGTTAAGGTTTCTTTTCTTTAATCGTTCATATATGAAACCGTGTGTATTTTTACAATGACTATCAGATGATACCTTTAGGTATCAGCCATGTTTATGAAGGTTTAATGTTTGGTTTGTTTATATCGATTGCTTAATTTATAGTTGATTGTTGATTATGTTTATCAATTTATACTTGTTTACGTGCTTAAGTATGTGACCTATAATTCAACTGGGTCTAGTCCTACATATTTAATGCGCTGCAACTTCGGTGTTGTTTGGGCGTAGGGTAAGAGTCCGGGATAGCTCTTCATATAGTGATTTATATATCTAGAATCATAAGATCACGAATATTGACCTATCTTTGCCTTTAGATTAGTAAGCGTAGTTGGACTGGCAGGTGACCCTTGGGATCAACGAGTACATTCTTAATCAATTGTTAAAGACTCGGACAATGGACTACTAGTATATAAAGAACCATTAAGCAGTAAGTGGGTAAAGTCTCTATGAGCTAGGGGTTTAACAAGATCACCATTGCTTTAATCTCCTAAGATAGATTATAATCAACAAATGCTTGCTTTATGCGGATGTGTCTAATTGTGACAGAATTAACGTGTCTAGATCTTAAGAAGAAGTCCAGCCTAAGTCTAGGAATGATATGCCCTTCGAGATAAGTCAATCATTGATGTGGAAACTAGAAGGGGGGTTGAATAGTTTTTACCGTTTTAAATTAAAACTTAGATTGTCGACTTATGTGAATTCAAGAGATATACACAAGTGTATATGATAGCGATGCAATAAGTAAATAAACAAACTACTAAATGTAAGCAACAAACTACTAAATGTAAGCAAGTAAAGATAAGAAAGATTAAACCGATGACACAATGATTTATAGTGGTTCGGCTATGAAGCACCTCTTTTCCCTACTCCACTCCCCAAGTACCCAACTTGAGAGTTATCTTTACTATGTCAACAAGCTCCCTTTAGGCGTAGAAAACTGTACACGTCGCTTACACTTTTTCCGGTACTAAGCTAAATACCAAGTTCTACTTTAAGATAGAACTAATCTAACACACTATGTATTTTGAGGCCTAAATACTAACTTATCTTTTTGGGTAATTGGGAATCAATACCCCGGTAAAATATATTACACCAAAAAACATTGAAGTACAACGAATGTAGGTGAAATCCTAACATCTCGGCCCGT
>BQNB010084027.1:12270-28869 GCA_026074375.1 Tanacetum coccineum
CTTCAATCTTTAACATTTTTTTCCTCTGTTTTTTATATGTTAATAATGATCTTAAATCTTAATTCTAACGTAATTCAAAAAGGGGTTCTCTTTATAATAAGATTAATATAATAAAGATGACGATGATGATGATAAGGTTTTTGATGTTACGGTTAAGGTGAAAGCTAATGGTAAAGCTTCCAACTTTGAATGCTCATATATATGTTTCTTTATTATTTTAATACGGGGATATATTAGCTACAATTTATTATAGCTAACTTAGGTACATTTTGTGTTAAAATCGTGGGTCTCTTATGTCTGAAAGTGGGTCTCTGAGTTCTTCGTGTGCGTCTCTGAGTCATTTCTTATGTATTTTGTGAAGGGGATTTTAGCTAGTTGGCTACAATAATTGTAGCCGAGTTATCCCCTTTTAATATTCATCTTATGTCAAAATAGGCTAACTTGATTTGGAATTTTGGAATATGGTAAAATTACAAAATAAGGGTTGGTATCATACTTAGAGTGTAAGGTGCTATAAGTCATATGACTCGTTTTATTGAAGAAAAAAAATGTTGTCATTGAACGATTTTCTTCTATAATTCAAAATCTATAACTTAACCTGAAAACAATATTCTTACATCACTCAAATTATAGAAGATCACATGGCACACACCTTAACCTAATAAAACATAAAAACGTGTGACCTTATAACTCAAGGTGGAATGTGGTGTCAAGCCAGAAGGCTGAGTTATAAGGTCATAACTTGCTCTATAACATGTGTATCGAGAGCTCTTAATGTTGTTATATTTTCATTAAACTGTTAATTTGACAATTTTTGGTCCCTGTCATACTCAGCAAAACTCAAATGGACAATTCGTGACAGTCTTAATTCGGTAATTAAGCTTGTAATCCGTATTAGTTATGAGTTATGACCCGCTTGATCTATTAATCGTGTCAAAATGTGAAATCTTAACTCGACCATGTGTGACAAGCAGACCATTTTTGTTGCTCTTTTGTGATTTATCTTATATCTAATCTTTTTTATATCCGTAAATCACGTATGCAACTCACGGTTAAAATTAACATCAAACATGTTGTTAGAAGTTTGATTTGACCTCCTAAAGGTATTTCAGTAACTTTGGCACTAAGGGTATTTTGGTCATTTTGCTTATGTATCTTAAAAGGTAGGAAACCAATGTGTCAGTCCTATATATGTCGGTCTGTTCTTATATATAACATATAGCAGATAGGGCTTTGTGACACACACTTTTGATAATAAAAATTACCAGCTATTTTGCTCCCTTATCTGATGTCCTGATCTTTTGTATGCTCCTGGTCTGATTCGTTTGTTGGTGGTCTTTTTGCTAGTGATTATCTATTACTAATCCTAACAAATTGGTATCAAGAGCCACTCGGTCGATTGAAGCAAGCTACAATTGTTTTGGGTTATTGAATATTTTGTATTGGTTAGATTCATCCCTTTTGGTTTCTTTCAAGAATCAGTTTCTTGAAATTGTTGGAATTTGATTTGTGTTTGTTGGCTTGCTGATTCGATTGGTGAAGATATCAGGTTTGTTCAATCATTTGTTGCTTCTACTTGTTTGATAAATAGATAGTGTTTGTTGATTGGGATTTAGGATAATCAGAATTTGTTGTAGGAGTTTATTGTTTCAGAACAGAACATTAGCAAAACCCATTAGAAAACCCGTTTAAATAATTATGTCTTCTCAAACATCATCATCATCGGTTATTGTCGTTGAGAAGTTCAATGGGAAAAGCAATTTTAGTTTATGGCAAATTAAAGTTCGAGCCTTATTGAACCAACAAGGCATTTGGGCACCTCTAGCCGGTCCCAAACCGGCTAATATTATCGATGCAAAATATAACTTATAAGATGAAAAAGCGCATTCCACTATTTTGCTCTCTTTATCGGATGAGGTTCTTTACGAGGTTGCGGATGAGGAAATGGCTAGCGGTGTTTGGAAGAAGCTAGAAAAGCTTTATATGAAAAAGTCGTTGACGAATAAGTTGTTATTGAAACAACGTTTGTTTTCACTTCGAATGAAAGAGGGCTCGGCATTAAAAGATCATCTTGATCAGTTGAACTCAATCTTGATAGTTTTGAATAATGTTGAAGTCAAGATTGATGATGAAGATGCTGCTCTTATTCTTCTAGTATCATTACATCCTTTGTTTGAGAACTTTGTGAATTCCTTGTTATTGGTAAAGATACTTTTACATTGGAAGATGTTCGATCCAGTTTACATTCCTGAGATCTTCGTCATCAAGCATCGAGAACTTTGGAATCTTAACCCGTCGGCTTATCAGTTACGGGTTAGGATAGGGGTAGACATCGAACACAAAAAGAAAAAGGAAAAGGTAGATATAAAGATAGATTAAAGTCGAGACCTCGAGGGTCAAATTCTCGAGATACTTGTAATTATTGCAAAGAGGAAGGCCATTAGAAGTTCAATTGTCCTAAGCTTAAAGAAAAAGGTCAGGTAACGGCTGTTGCTAAAGACGACTCTAGTTCGGAACACGATGTGGTACTTTCAGTAGTTGATTATAAAGATACACCTCTTGTTTGGATAATGGATTCTACATGTTCTTTTCATATGAGTCCGAATCGGGATTGGTTTGTGACATATGAAGAGTTTGATGGTGGGCATGTCTTTATGGGTAACGATTCACCATGCAAAGTTGTTGGTATCGGAACAATACGGATTAAGATGCATGATGGAGTGGTTAAGACCCTTACCGATGTTCGCCATGTTCCAGATCTTAAGAAAAATTTGATCTCACTAGGTGTGTTGGACTCGAAAGGTTTCAAATACACTAGTGAGAATGGTGAACTTCGTGTTTCGAAAGGTGCTTTGATGGTTATGAAAGCAACTTAAGGTACTTCTTCTCTTTACACTTTACAAGGTGAAACGATCATAGGTTCCACTTTTGTATCTTATTTAGAGAAAAGTAATTTAGATTTGATGATGTTGTGGGATATGTGTCTTGGTCACATGAGTGAAAAAGGCATGGTCATTTTGAGCAAGCGGGAACTACTTGACAATCGCAAGGTGGCTAACTTGGAGTTCTGTGAGTATTGTGTCATCGGAAGACAAAAGCGGGTGAGTTTCTCGAAAGCAATTCATCAAACAAAGGCGACTCTTGATTATATTCATGTCGATTGTTAGGGGCCTTCTCGAGTACCTTCTTTCAGTGGTGCTCGGTATTTTATCTCAATTATTGACAATTTCTCAAGAATGATGTAGGTGTTTATGATGAAACAAGAGTGAGGCGTTTGAGAATTTTAAGCATTGGAAGATTTTGATTGAGAACCAAACCAGAAGAGATCAAGCGTCTTCGTACTAATAATGGTTTGGAATTTTGTTCAAGAGAGTTTAATGACTTTTGCAGAGAAGAAGGAATTGCAAGGCATTATACGGTTCGTTACATTCCTCAACAAAACGGAATAGCTGAACGAATGAACAAAACTCTATTAGAGAGAACTCGATGCTTACTGTTAAATGCCAGATTAGATAGAAGTTTTTGGGCTGAAGCACTTAACACGGCTTGCTATCTAATTAATAGGTCTCCTGCCATTGCTATTGATTGTAAGACTTCGATTGAGGTTCGGCCTGGGAAGCCCGCAGATTATTCGAAGCTTCGTGTTTTTTGATGCCCCGCATATTACCATGTTAGTGAAGGAAAGTTAGACCCGAGAGGCGAGAAAGGCATTTTCATGGGATACAGTGATGGGTTAAAGGCTATCGAATTTGGTCACCATCTGAAAGAAGAGTCATTCTTAGCCGAGATGTGACATTTGATGAGGATTACTTGTTTCGCATGAAACAAGATCCGATTGAATCAAATCTTGAAGATGGTGTTTCTAAAAAGGTGGAGGATGTTCCTAAACAAGTGGAGCACGTTGTTCCAGGAGATATGGACCACGATGTTACTTCACCAGATGATTACATAAATTTGCCACATTTGGAACATGAGCAAGATAGGTCTATAGCCCATGATAGACCTCGTAGAAATGAAAGAGCTCCTAGTCGATTTGGTTTTGAGGACTATGTCGCATACGCATTGCAAGTAGCTGAAGAGGTGGAGTCCCTTGAACCAACTACTTATCGAGAGGCTATTACTTCAAAAGACTCTGATATGTGGATTACGGCTACGGGTGAAGAGATAGAATCTCTTCATAAGAACAAGACATGGGAATTGGTCCAACTACCCGAAAGAAGAAAAGTTGTTAGTTGTAAGTGGGTTTTCAAGATGAAGACCGGCTTACCGGGCTCGAACATCGTCAGATTTAAAGCACGTTTGGTATCGAAGGGATATAGCCAAAAGGAAGGAATCGACTACAATGAGATTTTCTCCCCGGTGGTGCGTCATACATCTATTCGTGTGTTACTATCCTTAGTAGCACATCATGACTTGGAGTTGGAGCAATTAGATGTAAAGATTGCATTTCTTCACGGTGACCTTGAGGAAAAAATTTATTTGAGCTAACCCGAAGGCTTTGTTGTTCAAGGCAAAGAAGACTACGTTTGTAAGCTCTGAAAATCTCTTTATGGTTTGAAGCAGTCGCCGAGACAGTGGTACAAGAGATTTGATAGCTTTATGGTAAATCATGGTTTTAGTAGAAGTGCTTATGATTGTTGTGTCTATCATAAAAAGGCACCGTTAGGATCACTTATCTACTTACTCTTGTACGTTGATGATATGCTCCTAGCGGCTAAAGACATTCAGGACCTTAACAAGTTGAAGATTATTCTCAATATAGAATTTAATATGAAAGATTTAGGAGCAACTCGAAAGATTTTGGGTATAGAAATAAGTCGAGATCAAAAACATGGTAAGCTTTTCTTATCACAAAAAAGTTATATCGAGAAGATTATTTCTCATTTTGGCATGAGTTAAGCAAAATCGGTAAATACTCCTTCCTCGACGAATTTTTGTTTATCCACTACTTGTGCACCTCAAAGTGAAGCAGAGATAGAGTATATGTCCCGAATACCCTATGCTAGTGTTGTTGGAAGTTTGATGTATGTTATGGTTTGCACGAGGCCGAATATAGCTCACGCGATGAGTGCTGTGTTACGATATATGGCTCATCTCGAAAAAGAGCATTGGAATGCGGTGAAACGCATTGTTATTTGAATGGAAGATCTGATGTTGGCCTCATTTACGGTAGTGAACGTGAATATTTGGTTGCCGGATACTCCGATTTGGATTATGATGCGGGTCTTGATGCCAGAAGATCCTTGACAGGTTATGTTTTCACTATTGGGAATTCGGTTGTAAGTTGGAAAGCTACATTACAACCATCAGTTGCTTTATCTACTACCGAAGCCGAGTACATGGCTTTGACAGAAGCAGCTAAAAAAGGAATTTGGTTGAAATGTTTGATTGGAGATCTTGGTTTCCCTCAAGATCAAGCGACTGCGTTTTGCGATAGCATAAGTGCTATTTGTTTGGCTAAAGACCAAGTATACCTTGACCAGACTAAATATATAGATGTTTGTTATCACTTTATTCGTACCGAAAGAAGAATCAAAGTGAAGAAGATTGGCACCGAAGACAATCTTACTAAACCGGTTCCTTTGAGCAAGTTTCGCCACTGTTTGGATTTGTTCAATATCAATAATTGGAAGTACGGTGTCACTTAGGAGCTAAAGTCAAGGTGGAGATTGTTAGAAGTTTGACTTGACCTCCTAAGGGTATTTCAGTAATTTTGGTACTAATGGTATTTTGGTCATTTTGCTTATGTATCTTAAAAGGTAGGAAAGTAATGTGTTGGTCCTATATATGTCGGTTTGTTCTTATATATAACATATAGCAGCTAGGGCTTTATAACACATACTTTTGATAATAAAATTTACCAGCTATTTTGCTCCTTTATTTGATGTTCTGATCTTTTGTATGCTCCTGGTCTGATTTCGTTTGTTGCTGGTCTTTTGGCTACTGATTATCTATCACTAATCCTAACGCATCTTTAACTCAAATTAGTGTCATATACTAGGGCACAAGTATGCTGGCAATGCATTACTAGCAAATTATTAATACGAAGCAAGGGTCATGACTAATGTTTTAATCTACAAAGTTTGATACTCCGTACTAATGTAAATGTCGTTTTAATCTACAAATTTTAATACTAACATTTTAATTGTAGTTTTAAACAAGTTAGCACATATATAAGCTCAACCTGCGTATATAGTGTATGTTAGTCATGCGTTTTACTATGGTGTAAGGCTTTATCGCTCTACCAAAGTTCTAGCAAATTAATGCATAATCAAACCAAAAGCTCAGTAATGTTAGAACCAAGAGGACAAGAACCATGCCATCTGATTTCTATAATGAGTGATGCAATTTAAAAAAATAAAAGATGTACAAATCAATTGATTTTGAAGAATACAAAGGATTGTAGAAGTCCCGCTTAATACAAGTTGTTGGATTGTCTTTGTAACAGACTCATTTGTCAAAAAATTAGCAGGGCCGTCTTTGAGTGTGTGAAGGGTGAGCGATCACACATGATTCTAAAATTTTAAGGGCAACAAAATTTATCCCGTTAATAATTATATGCATGTGTACAGGTAATTTTCTCGAAGAAAATAGTACTTATATAAAAAATTGTTTTAAATGAGTAATATGTTAAACGTTTAAATATATAATTTATATTATATCTTATAAACATTGACACTTTATATATAATATTTCTTTTCGAAATGTCTCAGTATCTAATTTCAGAGCTTTTAAAAATTTCAAAAATATTGGATTTTAAATATAGGATATATATTCTTTCCTAATTCTAAATATAGGATATATATTCTTTCCTTGTATTCCTACCTAGCCTTTCTATATAACCCCTTGTCATATATTGAAGCAAAGATCAGAAAGAATAATACAATCAATTTTCTCTCATTAAATTTATTATGGTATCAAAGCAATTTTAACCTAGAAAACATCCAACGCCACTATGGCTGGTGATCAAGAAAACCCTAACTCTACCTCAAAATCAGGTCCTGATGTTAACTCCCCCTCTACATACATGCTTCGGATTACCCAAAACAAATGCATGTCAATGATACTCTAACAGATAACAACTATACCGATTGGTCGTAAGAGATAATGAATTTCTTGTTTGCCAAGAACAAAGTTGGATTCATCGATGGGTCAATAAAGAAACCCGAGAAAACGGCTGCGGACTTCATGTTTTGGATGCGTTGTGACACTATGGTGAAAGGATGGCTCACAACGGCCATGAAAAAGGATATCAGAATTAGTGTAAAGTATGCAAGTACTGCTACTGAGATCTGGAATGACTTACAAGAACGATTTGGGAAAGAGAGTGCCCCTAAGGCATACGAACTAAAGCAGATTCTCACTGGAACGCAACAAGCATGAGCATTAGTTTCTGCATACTACACTAAGCTACGAGGACTTTGGGACAAATTGAAGACGGTTCTATCTATCCCACGATGTACATGTGCCGGTTGCAAGTGTGAGATTGGAAAAAATATGGTGGATCTTAGAGAAAAAGAAAGGCTTTATGAGTTCCTTATGGGTCTTGACAACAAGTTTTCTGCCATCCGGACGCATATTCTAGCCACATACCATGTTCCAAAGTTACGAAACGCATACCACCTTGTTGCTGAAGATGAACGACAATGTGTTATATCCGGTGAGAAGAAAGCCATGGTGGATTCAACGACTTTCAAAACCTTCAGCCACGACAGAAAAGAAAACAATGCAAACCAACAAAGGGATAAAACCATTATGCGGGATAACAAACGCAGTGAGACAAGTGAAATCTGCACCGAGTGTGGGAAAGAAGGAAACACCCGTCAAGGGTGTTTCAAACTTATAGGCTATCCCGAATGGTGGCCGGGAAATAAGAAGCGAGATGACAGTAAGCCAAAAGCCGCATGCATTGAAACCGGCATAAGTCCCGTACCAAGTTTGACTAACGATCAATATGCAGGTTTTTTAAAACACTTTGCAGGGAGTGTGAGAAGAACCAAAGATGACACAAACTTAACGGCCTTCACAGGTAACATTGATTCGGAAAACGATTGGCTAATAGATTTGGGGTTCCATCGAACATATTACACATAATGTCGAAATACTAGAAAATAAGTTTCATGTTCTAATGAAAATCCCGTTGTCATTCCTAACAGAGATTTCATACCCGTTGAGGGCAAGGGTGAGTGCACTTTAACAGAAGGTTCAAAAATAAAAGGAGTACTTTACATTCCTAAATTCACTTGTAACCTCTTGTCGGTTAGTAGATTATGTAAGAATCTTCAGTCAGCAATAACATTCTTCCCTGGTCTTTGTATCATGCAAAAACTTAACACAAGGAGCTTGATTGGTGCGGGTGAGTGCAGAAGTGGTCTCTACCGGATGGGGATGTTCGGAACCGAGAAGAAGGCTTTGATGACTACCACGAACATTTGGCATAGTAGGCTAGGTCATGCTTCCGCTGATAAACTTTCTCTGATTGTTTTTCTTAAAAATGTTACATTTAATAAGTTATGTGATTCTTGTTCTAGAGCCAAGCATACTATACTTCTCTTCCAAAATAGTGTAATTAAGACTAGTGATTGTTTGGAGTTTTTGCATTGTGATGTTTGGGGAAAGTATCGTTTCCTTTCACTTTCGGGAGCAAGCTATTTTTTAACATTGTTGATGATTTTTTCTATTAAAACACAAACATGAAGCAAGTACATGCCTCACAAGATTTTAAGAGTTAGTAAAAACCTAATTTGGAAAGACAGTTAAGAGAATTCGAAGTCATAATGGGGGGGAGGGAATTTACCTCTAGTGAAATGGCTCAATTTTATGAAGAAAATGGCATACTGTTCGAGACTACATGTCCTCACACCCCTCAACAAAATGGGGTGGTGGAACAAAAACATAGACACATTCTTGAAACCGTTCGTGCCCTTTGGTTTGAAGCCAAACTTCCCAAGAGATTTTGGGGTGAATGTGTCTTAACCACCGCCTATATTATTAACCGATTGCCATATAAAGTTATAGGCAATAAGACTCCTTATGAGATCATCTTTCAACGAAAACATGAATATGATCACATGAGGGTCTTTGGGTGTTTAGCCTATTTTAGAAGCAATGAAACGAAAGGGGACAAGTTTGAAGCAAGGGGGAGACCGGGGGTATTTTTGGGTTATCCTCAAGGAACAAAAGGGTATAAAATTTTCGATATTGAAAATAAGAAAGTGATTATTTCATGAGATGTAAGGTTTCATGAACATCAGTTTCTTTTTAGCAATGGAGAAAATGAAAACAATAAAGATGATCCATTCAACCCTACCGATGACACCCAAACTGGGCTTGATTACAATGCCCAAGATGAATGGGAAGACATCCACGACCAAAATGAACACAACCTCCCCGCCCATAACTATGACACCGAAATAATATTTTAAGCCCACATACGACAAATACTTTGGCCCAAAACATTGATCAAGAAAGCCCAAGTTTGAATGTTAATTCATCAGATGTTGAGGAGAATCAAAACAATACTTATGTTGATCCTCTAACAACTTTGCCAACTCGTGAAACAAGAAATAGAAAGCAACCTAAGCATTTTTTCGATTACCAAGTCCAATTGCCCCCATCGGTTGACCATGCACAAGCTTCATTAAGTCAAGAGTCCTCTACGGTACACCGTCTCTCTTACTTTGTTACATATAGCCATTTTTCTAATGCTCATAAAGCTTTCTTAGCGGCCAACGATTCAAATGATGATCCGAAATATTTTCATCAAGATATTAAAGATGATCGGTGGAAGGAGGCCATGGAAAATGAAATTCAAGCTTTGGAGCAAAATAGGACATGGACATTGAAGAATCTTCCTGAAGGTAAGCATGCAATTGATTCCATATGGGTTTATAAAATAAAGTATAAACCCAACGGTGAATTTGAACGGTATAAAGCTCGGTTAGTCGCGAAGGGTTTTATGCAAATGGAAGGTGTAGATTATCACGACACTTTCGCATCGGTTGCCAAGCTTGTAACTGTTCGAACTCTTCTTGCTGTAGCAGTCAAGAGAGATTGGATGATTCATCAACTCGACGTCAATAATGCTTTCTTGCATGGCGATCTAAGCGAAGAAATTTATATGAAGATTCCCTAAGGTTTTGCAAAGAATGGATATACGCGCATTTTTCGGTTACGCAAGTCCCTTTATGGTTTAAAGCAAGCCTCGCGTAACTGGTATAAAAAATTCACCAATGCACTTGTTAGTCTTGGGTTCAAACAGTCTCGAGCCGACTACTCTCTTTTTATTTATAAACATGGTGACAATTTTATAGCGGCTCTTATCTACGTTGATGACGTTGTAATAGCTAGAAATGACACTTTCAAGATACAAACTACAAAAGATGAGTTGAATTAACGGTTTAGTATCAAGGACCTTGGCACCTTAAAATATTTCCTTGGTATAAAAGTAGCACGAACATCTGAAGGACTTGTTTTAAACCAACGTAAATACATTCTTGACATACTTGCAGATTGTGGTTTACAAGGTTGCAAACCGAGCCCATTTCCTATCGAACAAAACTTAAAACTTGATAGAGCCGAAAACAAACCAAAAGTTGATGCTAGTCTTTATCGTCGTATCGTTGGTAGATTACTTTATCTCCAGGCTACACGACCGGATATTACTTATTCGGTTAACATATTGAGCCAGTTTATGACAGATCCGAGGCAACCTCATTTGAATGCCGCACATAGAATCCTTCATTATTTGAAAGGCACACCGGGTCTTGGCATTCTTCTTCCTCGTTTGGGAGGATGTCTTCTCACTGCTCATTGTGATTTTGACTGGCTAGGATGTCCTTATACTCGAAGATCACGAACAGGGTACTTGCTCTCTCTTGGTGGAGCACCCATCTCATGGAAAACCAAAAAGCAATCGGTTGTTTCCCGATCATCTGCCGAAGCTGAGTACCGGTCCATGGCAGGTACGGTTAGTGAAATTCTTTAGGTTCGATGGCTTTTTGCGTGAGTTGGACATTCACATGAAACAACCAACTCCTTTATTTTGTGACAATCAAGCTGCACAACATATTGCTAACAATCCAGTTTTCCACGAGCATACTAAACACGTTAAAATGGATTGTTATTTTGTTCGTGAACGTGTAGAGTCAAAAGAAGTTGAGCCGCTATCTGTCAAGTCTACCATGCAGATTGTTGATCTACTCACAAAGGGTTTAGGAACTAATCAATTACGATTCTTACTTGACAAGTTGGGTGTTCGTAACCTTCACGCTCCAACTTGAGGGGGAATATTGGATTTTAAATATATGATATATATTCTTTCCTAATTCTAAATATAGGATATATATTCTTTCCTTGTATTCCTACCTAGCCTTTCTATATAACCCCTTGTCATATATTGAAGCAAAGATCAGAAACAATAATACAATCAATTTTCTCTCATTAAATTTATTAAAAAAATTCAGAGACGGACATGATAATTAGAGTGCTAGGACCGGTCGTGTCGTTCGGCTCGTGCCGTTCCCAAAAAGTGATGCCACTTCATATTTTTGCCAACGACATCACATTTGCTAGGGCATCCATTGGCACCACATTTTCTGATGTCGTTGGCTATTTTTTCATTTATATAAGTATAAAATTACACAATATGACTAAAATAAAATTCATTAATAAAGAACACATTACATAAAAAAAATAAAATAAAACATAGTACGTAAACAAGAAATAAAAATTACAAACAAGTGATTATTCTATAAATGCTCCACAAGGTCCTGTCGAAGATCGTTGTGCATTTTTCTATCTCGAAGTTCTTTTGACTTCCTAAGATATAATTCGCATCTTTCGACCCAGCTTCGTTGAATGTTCAGCTCTGGACTAACGTACAAATCTCTCATGTTCACTTCAAATCCTTCGTCGTCCAATATCATGTTATGTAAAATTATATAATAATACATGATTCTTTTCAGCATGTTGATTTGGTAAGCACGAGCGGGTTGTCGTATGACTGATGTGCACTTCAAAATAAGACCAATATTGTTACGACCGGTCGCATCGTAACGTTGTCTAAAATAAGTAAAGTACTCGGGAATAGGCTCAACATCATAACTTAAGATATTGTTGACTATTTTATTAAAAAGTGTAGAGCTCATACGATACCTTCGTCTAAAATTTTCTTCCGGATATTTAGGAAGAAACTCATTGTCGCCAAAATAGTCGTCGATTAACCGTTGTTCCGCATCTTCTCGTTCACGAGGTATGCATGTCCTCCTCCTCGTTAGACCCGATCTCGAACCCCCGGCTTCTTGCTCACACAAAGCTACAAAATGGTGATACGCCTCATAATCTCGCATATATCGATCATAGTCACTTTGAAAATAAACATCGTAATGATCGTATGTGTTGGTTGTGTCGAAAATGTTGGGATTATTTGGATCCATAGTTGAAAGAAAATTGAGTATTAGAGAAGTAGAATATATATTGGAAGTGTGTGTGAAATAAGAAATAATAAAGATGTATTTATATAATTTTTAAGGGGTAAAAATAGGATTTTTAAGGTATTTTTTTTCAAAAAAACGCTCCTCCAAACGGCTAGATTTTTATAAAAAAAATGTTAGAACCGCGTGGGCTGTTAGGAACGGCGCGAGACCGAACGATGCAAGCACCGGAACGGTGCGCCGTTCCCAAATCTCGCACCGTTCCTTGGCGCCAACGAACGGCACGACCGTTCTGAACACTCTTAGATAGTTAGATGCAATTATTTTTATAAAGTTTTACCAATGCTGCAAGCCAGTTCGCATCCGTGGAAAAAATTTATAATGGTTTACCGATGTAATCCATTATTGAATGCATCATGACATGACTAGTTAGTGGTCTTAGACTCCTCTTAGAATATTGACATTTCGAAACTATTCGTATGATGTTTTATTAAACTTGGGACCGAACATGATAAAGGTATGTTCTAGAAATCCAACAATGTTTGACTTATAAAACCACCATATATTATGCAGTGTTTTAAAAAGCGTGTTATGGCGGCGTTAAGGTGTCGCTAAGGCGTGAGGCGTGACATTCATGTTACGAAATGAACCAAGGTGTCGACTCTAGGTGTGACGTGAGATGAGGCGTGAAAAGGCGCGATAAGGCGAGCAAAGGCGTGAGGCGTGGTGGGGTTTTTAGATTCACCTATGAAAATTTTTATTTAAAAAAAATGAAGAATATTACATGTAAGAATTGTTTCTTAACTTTATTTATTATGTACAACGCTTTATGCAAACTCAATATGAAATAAGATATAAATATTTCATATTTTGTGTCACTTTAAGCCACGCTTTAAAAACGCAAAGGCTTCGCCTTACCCGCTAAAGCGTGAGACTTGGTCATGCCGCCACATCACGCCTCACGCTATTTAGAAACTTGATATTATGTCACAAGTTTATTTTTTTTCTTTTTTTCTTCTTTTTAGCAAAGAGTATTGCTAAAGTCTCTTACAAAATCATCATACTTATCCTCTTACATACACAATCATATAATATATATTTTTTTCACTTGTTATCTTTCTAAATTCAAACCGTTAGTTTCGCTACTTGTCAGAATCATATGTGTAGAAAGATTAGTAGAAATGTTTTGTAGGAAGAACATTTTTATTTAACAAATTATTATGTCACAAGTTAGGTATATACATTGGAAAAAGATCCTCTCATGTTCAACATGAGGGGTAATGTTCTGCTTTATCTGATTGTACATTTGATTATTATTTTAATCAAATGTACAATCAGATAAAGCAGAACATTACCTCAACAAATACAAGTAAAACGTCAACATCAACAAATACAAGTAAAACGTTTTGGTACATGTAAATAGCGTTTCATGTTTTCGACATAGTTCACACTGGTCATCTTTCTTCGCAAGTTATGTGATAGTGAACCCGACCTAATATTGCACATGATCTAGTTGGTGTTTCGTTTTGGTGATATGTTAAGGACTAAAAAGCATCTCTAACGTTCACACTAAACGCATTTTTTGCATTAATTTAATGTTAAAAAATGCAAAAAGAACTTCTCTAACGTTAGCATTATCTTTAGCACTAATTTAGTGCAATGAATAATAAAACACTAAGGTGGTGTTTGTTTTTCATAAAGAGACTCTTAACATCCTTTTAATCTGACTCATTCAGACGCGCTCAGACATTTGGCTCATCAAGTGCTTTTGTTTTTCTCTCTCGTTAAGACGCTAATACTATTCACTTCAATTATACTTGTATATATTTCTTAAACCTTTGATATTTAAATCTTTTATATAATAAAAAATTACATTATTTCGGAGTTTTCTATCAAATTGAATCTTATGAGAAAAAAATTAGACCAATCGGAACGTTTGATTATGTCACGTAGGCAAAATTGTGTGATCTTATTGGTCAATAAAAAGTCAAAGTTGAATCAATTTGGTCAAAATTGAAAATTTTTTGTGGAGAAATACGACGGAGAAAAAAACACATAAAAATATGTGTCGCTCACCACCAACTGGAAGCCTTTGGTCGATAAATTTCACTCGAAGCTCTCTTCTTGGAAGGCTAATCTTCTCTCTTACGGTGGTCGCTTAACGCTTATCAAATCTGTTCTTGGGAGTCTTGGAATTTATTTCTTTCCGCTTTTTAAAGCTCCTTCTACGGTTTTGAAAATCTTGGAAAACTCCCGCGCATCATTCTTTGGGGGGGGGGGGGGGTTCCCAAAGCACGAAAAAATTATCTTGGATGAAATGGTCTAACGTTATTGGCTTCCTTCGACAAAGGGGGTTTTGCTATTGGTAGCCTTAATCATTTAATCTTGCTTTGCTTCATAAATGGAGATGGCGATTCTACTCTAATCCGGTCTCCTTATGGGAAAAAGTTATTCGTGCTTTACATGGTAGAGAATGTGGTTTTGATTATAATGGCTGTAAATACAACGGTTTATGGTCTAACATTGTCGGGACTTCTAATTACCTACATTCAAGCTCCATTCTTCCTATAGACTCTATTCAATTTCAAGTGGGTTGTGGTTCTCTCACTCGCTTCTGGAAGGATATTTGACTTGGTAATTCTCCTTTATTTACACGGTTCAGTAGGCTCTTTCGATTGGAATGCGATAAAGATTGTATGGTTATGAATCGTATTTCAAATGGTCAATATGAGTGGAACTGGTCTAGTAGCATCCTTGGAGCCCGAAATTCCACACATCTTAACAACATGTTAGCTGAAATTAGCCAAATTGAGTTTAGTGAAGACATGGATAAATGTATTTGGTCTTTTGCTCATGATGGGACGTTCTCTGTTGGATCTTTGCGTCGTCTGATTGACGATCATACTTTGCCATCCTTGGATACTAAGACGACATGGGACAAGTCTCTTTCCCGGAAAGTTAACATATTCATGTGGCGTTTGAAACTGGATAGGCTCCCGCATCGCCTTAATCTCTCTTCTAGAGGCATCGAAATTTCAGAGATCTCTTGTTCCTCTTGCAACGGTAATGTGGTGTCTAATGATCATATTTTCTTCGAATGCACTTTTGCTAAGGAGATTTGGAGGATCGTTAGAAGGTGGTGTGATAACTCCTTTCCCCTTTTTGAGTCCAACGTTGATTGGTCTGATTGGTTGCTTTCGTGGCACGTTTCTAAAGATAAAAAGCACCGCATTTTCGTGATCATCGCGACTGCTTTATGGTTCATTTGGCGGTATCATAATAGTGTCATTTTTAACTCTCAATCTTTGAGGAAAAGTGACATTTTTGATTTTATTCGCTTGTACTCTTTTTCTTAGCTTTTACATAGAGGTAGTTTGTCTAGTAATTGGAATGATTGACTTAATTCTCTTTTGTAATTTCTAGCGCCTTGCTAGTTTTTAATAAATTTGCCGCCGTTAAAAAAACACGTAAAAATATATGTGTCAAGTTTGTCGAAAATTAAAAAAAAAAAGAGGTAATTAATAAAGCTTTAGTGGTTTTAATTTTAAATAAATTATATAAAGTTAAGTGTAAATTTATAAATTTACAAGTTTTATTATAACTTTAAAAAATAAACAAATAACCCTATAAACTTTATACCTCTGGATTTTATATTTTAAAATACAACAAACGCAAATAATTTTTTACTTCCAAACAAAGATTTAACAGTATCTAATCACATCCCAAATCTACCCAAATACTTTTTGGTAGATTTTTCATTGTCGGATTGAAATCATGTTGTACACCCAAATAGAAAAACAGCGAAGCACATAAAATATCATAAATAAAGAACAAAAGGTTTTCTAGATATTCATTGATGGTTCGAAAAAATTGCATTTTTTTTGGTTTAATACGTACTATAAAAAGTTTTATTCCATTAACATATGTGTATGCCTATAAATCATATACAACAATCTTGGCGTACCGTAAACAATATTTTATTTACAATATACTAAAAGGTTTAAACATTTGTTCCACATATAATTGCATTTGGACGACGATCTTAATCATGATATGATAAGTGGGGGCAATTAATTTTTTCCCGATTTGATCTAATGTTCCGATCTGAGGGTATCTTTTCAGATCTGAGGGTATCTTTTCAGATCTAATGTTCCGATCTCGAAAA
>BQNB010084028.1:6294-28869 GCA_026074375.1 Tanacetum coccineum
CTCCCGAACCTTATATTTCTCTCTCAAGCAACCAGTATTCCAAGCTCCTCACAGAATGTTGACGAGCTCAAAACACAACAACAACATGGTCAGCCTCATCCTGCTTCAATTGCTGACAATGTTCCTAATGCTATGTTCGATGATAATTCATTTGTAAATCCTTTTGTGTTGAATCATCATCTTCCCAATATGTGGATCCATCGAACATGCATACATTTTACCAACCGTACCCTCATGAATATCAATGGACTAAGGATCACCCTCTGGAACAAGTGATAGGAGAACCCTCACGACCAGTGTTGACAAGGAATCAACTCAAATCCGATGGTGACATGTGCATGTATGCATTAACGGTGAGCACTATGGAACCAAAGAATGTCAATGAGGCCATGACCGACCCCGCATGGATTGAATCAATGCAAGAAGAGCTTCTTCAGTTCAAAAGGCTTGATGTGTGGGTGTTAGTTCCTCTTCCGGATCACGTAAAGCCACTTACGTTGAAGTGGTTATTTAAAAACAAGCATGATGAAGAGAACACGGTTATCCGAAACAAGACTCGTCTGGTCGTGAGAGGGTACCGCCAAGAGGAAGGAATAGATTTTGAAGAATCCTTCGCTCCGGTTGCTAGAATGGAAGCTATCAGGATATTTTTGGCATATGCTGCACACAAAGCGTTCACTGTGTTTCAAATGGACGTGAAAACTGCATTCTTGCATGGTACGCTAAAAGAAGACGTGTACGTGTGTCAACCTGAAGGTTTCATCGATGCTGATCATCCTAGCCATGTCTACAAGTTAAAGAAGGCACTATATGGGTTAAAGCAAGCACCAAGGGCATGGTACGATGAATTGTCAACGTTTCTCCTACAGAATCACTTCTTCAAAGGCACAATTGATCCAACGTTGTTTATAAGGCGCTTCGACGACGACATCTTGGTGGTACAGGTCTATGTTGATGATATTATCTTTGGTTCTACTCACCACTAGGTATACCCAACTTTTTTCTGACCTCATGAAAAGCGCTTCGAATTGTCGATGATGGGGGGAAATGTCGTTTTTTTTGGTTTTCAAAGTTAACCAATACCTCGTGCATCTTTATAAACCAGTCAACTACGTGTTTGAAATCCTTAAAATATATGGATGAAACATGTGATCCCGTGGGTACTACTCAATGGTGATCATGACATGCTTGTCCTTGTTTCAAAATGGTCTCCAGTCGATGCAACTAATATCGTAGCATGATTGGTGCATAATGTATCTTCGTCTAGTAGGACAGCGTCATTGTACTTGACTACTATTGTGTATGTGCTCGGTTCCAGGGCTAAGCCAAACCGAGAAGCACAGCAGGAGGTTAAAAGGATGTTTCGTTATCTCCGGGGATACGTTATTACGGGTCTTTGTATTCGATGGTTCTGGTATGAAACTTACCGGATTTTCAGATGTTGAATATGCGGGAGTAAAGACACCTTTCAAAGAAGTACTTCTAGTGGAGCTCAATTCTTAGGCAAAAAGCTGGTTAGTTGGTCCTCAAAGAAACAAGACTGTACGGCACTGTCAACCGCGGAAGCAGAATATGTGTCTCTATCCGCTTGATGTGCCTTAGTCCTATAGATGCGGACACAGTTAACGGATTATGGCTTTCACTTCAACAAGATTCCAATCTATTGTGATTCAAAATCAGCCATAGCCATATCCTGTAACCCGGTCTAACACTCAAGAACAAAACACATTGTTGTTCGCTACCATTTCATAAAGGAACACTTGGAAAAGGGTATGATTGTACTATATTTTGTCAAGACGGATTACCAACTGGCCGACCTCTTCACCAAATCTCTTCCAGTAGATTGATTCAACTATTTGGTTTGTCGCCTTGGTATGCGCAACTTGTCTCATACGAAACTTGAACGTCTTGCAAAATCTCAGTAATTCTTTTTATATATTTTATCAGAAAAACAAATACAAAAATATAACCAAGAAAAAGAATATACAAAAAATATAATAACTCTATTAAAAGCAAAATCAAAATCAAAAAATTTCAAAAATACAAAAAAGAATTTCTCCGACTTGTCTCTGACAAACGATAACATTTTGCGCACTAGAAATGATTGATTATTATTATCACAGGTGATTAAATAGTTTCGAGCGAGAGTTTCAAATGCTTTCAAAAAGTCCCTTTTCATTTTTCTCTACGACTTCTAAGTAATGTCGCTTAGGATCGGTCTCAAGAATGGAAAATGTTCGATTTATGTACTTTTATCCCTAAACAACGGGACAGTCTATATCTTCTCGTCTTGAGCAAATGTCATATAAACATCAAAGTTTTGAATGCTAAGAGAAGTTTTAAGGAAATGATGTAAGTCAGATATATCTCAAATATTTCTGTTGAGCAAATTTTTCAAGGACATTCTCAAAAAGAAAATTTCAAATTCTTTCAAATTGTTTGCTCAACAAACTTCCCACTCAAGGTTTCATCTATTTACATTTGAGGAGGGAGTATAATACTATGAGTATTCTGCATGCACTACTGTTCTATCCATACTTTGTTAGGCTCATGTGAATTCTGGACATTAACTTGTTTTTAATTCACTATATTGTAAGATATTGTACATCACATATGCATTTGTGAGGGGGAGAATAGTGATTATAATGTGATCCATTAAGGATTAATAACGGTTACGATCTTCATTTCTTATATAAGTGGTTCTAAACCTGCATGTGCTAAACTCTCTTTCATAAATGGTGCATATGTGTTAGGGGAGACTTTTTGGTAACTCTGGAAATACTCAATGTGATCTCAAATGATTTCTCAGACACCGTTGATTGATTTTCATCGAATGTTTATGGATCTTTCATGGCATAATCTCAAAGGACGACCAACTGTTATTTCTCAGGGGAGTATACAGGCAGTAAGGTTAGGTATATTCGTTCCTGATCAGCGAAACGGAGGGGTTCTACCCAGGAACTTTCCTCTAGATAGAGTTGAGTCCTAGTATGATTGAAAAAAAAAAAAGGAGTAAAGTGAGATTGGGAAAAAAATGATATCCAAGGCATGGTCTATCACACAGAACAAACCCAACAAGGTGATAATGAGGACGCGGTGGTTTAACATTTAAGGGGTTGAAGAATGAAAAAGGAATTGTAGGATTAATATGGTGAAAAAGAAAGAAGCCTCCATACAACCTTAGGCAGAAAAACCGGGTCAATGCATAATCTTTCGGTAATCACAAAGATGATTCTGATATTGAAGACAAGTCATCATGGACCCAGTGATGCAATGCACAACCCTCCTTAGCCACTCAGAATCTCTCAAAAGATTTCTGTTTCATTTCTCACGGAGATCAACACTTTCTATCGGCTTTCTGCATTCGAGATCGTTGATATTGAAAAAGGTGGCAGTCCGCTCCAGCCTCTGATTACCAAATAACAAATGTGCACTTATAGAGTCTAGAGCAACGATATCCATCAAAATCTCTACTAGGACACAATTCCAATATTACAAAATGTTGTACATCATTATATAACCATTTGGGCCCCCCGCCCCCCCCCCCCCCCCCCCCCCCCCCCCCCCCCCCCCCCCCCCCCGCCCCCCCCCCCCCCCCCCCCCCCCCCCCCGTATCATTAAGTCCTACGCATTTATCCTTGTGATAATTGCCAGAACATCAGAGTGTTACTCTTTAGTATTCACAGTGAAGATGGAATTCCTTCTTGAAGCCATCGTCAACAAGCTCTTTGGTAGGGGACTTGTGAAATTCCTTTATGAATCAAACTTGTGTCATCTGGAAAGCAACGATGGTGCGATTATACATGAATCAAACTTGTTATCTGTATATGTATTGATGAATCTTTCAGGAAAGATAGTTATCTATCTGATCACTATTCTGTGTTGCTGCTTTGGAGACGACTCCTGGTATAGAAACGATAGTGCAGCTGCGAATACCCCTGTCAAGGTGATTTTTGAATTTCTACCTGATCAAAGCAGTATTTATATGATTAACGGGGAACAATGGTTATTGGCATCCATATTCGACGAATACAAAGTCAACTTCCGTCCTTATATCGTTTATCTCTAACCTTACTTGGGTTTTCTTGACGGTTGCTGCTTCTCGTCCATGACGAGTCAAGATTCAGACCTCATGCTCAATCCACAAAAGATTCATACATGATGAAAGCTCAAACTATCAAGTCTTACGCATCTTGATGAACAAGCACTTCCTCATAAGAACATTTTGTGGTTTCAAGTAATCCCCCCCATGTTAAAAGAAAATGTAGAGGGAGATTGTTAGCAAGCTTTCAAGACCTTGAGCATGAGGGTGGAGACACATAGATCGCAGGGGCATAAAGATTCACGGATAAAGTTTAGATATTTCAGTAGTCAAGACAAATCAAGGCAAGACCATGATTTCGGTATTTTGTCAAGAATATAAGTTAAAGATAAGATCCAAGGATCTCAAGATGCAACGGTCTTCAAAAGAATTCCCAAGAAGACAAGGCTTCAAGATTCAAGATGTCACAAAGAAGGATTCCACCAATTGATGACCACCCTTAGGGGGAGATTGTTAAGCCTGATATTAGTGTAAAGTGATGGTCATTAAACATCCCCGAGCCTTGTATAGGAATCGTAGTTTTTCGGGAATTTTACTTAAGCTTGTTGGGCCTAGTTGTCGGTCAAGCCCTTTTGTATTATGAACCGTCCCAACACAAAGCCCAAATAGATAGTCCACTCTTAGAAAATATTTATAGCCCTCTCATGTGTGGAGAGGGTGTTGATTCTCATTTTTCTTTTGTGAACAGTAACCATTTATCTTTGTTTTTACTTTCTCTCATTTAAAATCTATTTTTCTTATTTTTGTGTGTTTGAGGTGATGATTGATATCCCTAACCGTGCCATCCACAAAACGTAACCCATGCATCCTCCAATGCATCCTTGGCACCTCGTGCCTATTGACCTCCTGAAAACATTGCTTAAAACGTCAACAAAAATGTTGGTAAATTCATAGGTTTATGTATTTAAATTATGCAGGACCGCAAGACTTTCCCGTGATGTTACAACATATGCAAACAATCACAAAACCAGATTACATTTACACTAAGCTCATGACACTGAAGCTCGACAGTCTTGTTCGCAAAATATTGCTACTCAGCCCGAAATGATGTTCTAACCCGAAACATCCCTGATTCGACATGCTATAACGTTCGTTCCCGGTGATAGCTAGTCACCCGAACGGGGAGGTCGTTTCCCAAATAGATCTATTAAATAACATTCGCGCTCACATAATGTAATTCCCAACTACATCTATGCAATTGACAGTTCATGATAATGGGCTCAGGAGGGTTATCGCTACTTAGGCAAACACATAATCAATATACTTTAAACACTTGCGTCCAATTTATAAAACAAAGCATGTTTTCACCCCAAATAATAGTAAATCAGTAAAACTGTAAAAAGTGGGGCTATGAACTCACCTCAAGTGAGTGATCTGATAATTTATATCAAGTGTGGGAATGCTTCACGATTATTCCCGAATGCAACCTAATTAAATATAGGTCGTATAAGTACCGAGTACTTATATTAATAACATAATATAATCTTATAGTTGTTACATCGTACTATCGTTCGGGCTATCATAATTAAAGAGGTCATGACATGACGTACGAGGAGTTAGGACACTTTAAATTGTAAATCCAACAACTCGTCGATACGCCATCCGAAGAGGCCTCATTATGAAACTCCCTAGTATTATAGCACTTTGATAACCACGTAATATTCTATATAGCATAATCACCGACTAATCGTTTTGGTAAAATAATATTTATAAAGTGAAAACGTTTATAAATATACTTTTTGTAAAAATGACATAGTTTTGTCGTTGTAAGTCCGTTGCTCGCGTTTCATACGCCCACGTCTTCGTAGTAAGACGAGTGATCATAATATTACATTTTCAGGGTAAGATGTGTTGAGGCAATAGATTGATAGGACTTGGGGGTATTTCACTTGTGGAGGGCAAGTATGGATGAGGTTCTAATGGTGTCCTTGGTTGGTTAGAGAAGGTTAAGGCTCTAGGTGCTAGAGGTGTTGTGAAAGGCTCAAGTTTAGGGGTTGTTTGGATGATGCTTTGTGGTGGAATAGAAAGAGCATGGGTGGTGTCTAGTGAGATGGTTTTGGATGGGTGAGCTTTCATTTGAGGAGATGTTGATGATATCGGTTCTTGGTATTTTCTTTGGAGGGTTTTGTGTTGAGGAGTTAGCACTTGAAACCATAGTTTTATTTTATTGATTTAGGAGGGATGATATGAGGGATTTGATTTGCAGGTTTTGAAGTGAAGAGATAATGAAGAGAGTGGGTTAATTTATACTGAGATTGCATGCAAAACATTAAATGCCTAATCCAATAAATTTTCCCTAAACATAATCATTAGGATGCATTGTAGGTCAAACAAGGCAAAAGAAACAGCATAGTTGACTTAAGACACTTCTATTGATTATATTTATGGGTTTAGTTTAAAAGGTTGTGGCCTCTAAAAACAAAAAAAAGGCTATTGTAGTATCGGCTGGCCGGTTCCATTAAGCCAACAGAACCGGCTTGCTGCAAACAGCACCGGCAAGGATAGACCAAGAAGAATTTTAAGTCTTATTTTTATCGAAAGTTTCTTAAAGGTCTAATGCATTTCCTGAAGTTTGAAGATCCTTAACTTAGGTATGTCTAGGGTGTTTTATGGTCCTAACGACATTTGTAATCCCATGAGTGATGCAAAAGCCAAACGCTCCTTATGACGTAGATTTTTGCCAAGGAGGTTTTAGATTATTTACAAGGGGTCTTTAAATGATGGCACAACTCAAGTCTACTTATTCTAGACATGTTTAATGAGTAAGGAAGGCCGAATGAGACATGAGATATAAGTTATTAATAAATCCAAACGCTCCCATATGACTAGTGAGAGCTTAAAACATATCATCTAACATAACAAATTATCCGAAATTGTCTAAAAACATTCATACCTAACAGACCACATGAAAGTTTAGATAACACATATTGTTTTAAGGGCATACAAAGATGTTTTCCCGAGTAGCATACTCTATCCCCTCTTGCAAAGATAATGAAAAATACACTTGAACAAACCTTTAGTTTGCTTGAATTCTGGGGATTCTCCTCCTTTGATTGGTGGAAGTTAATTGAGGTAGGTAATAGGATCAAGAGTGTAGTTGTCCACGGGATCATTTAGAACTCCTTGGTTGGCACTTGTTCCTTGATTAGTTGGAGGTGACTCGGAAGAACCGGAATCAGATGGAGTTAGAGTTGGAAGACGAGGTCTTTTACCCTTGGTCCTGAGATGGAAGACTCTATTATTGGAGAGAGGGATCATCACATGATCCACAAGTTGAAAATCATTGAACAAGGAATATGGGTGGTTGGCCCGAACATGTTTGTAGAGTCTAGTGAGAAGCATAGCATAAAGGAGAGTCATGTCGCTACTATGGGTCACGCTTACCATTCGGTGGGCGATGTAATAGGCAAGATTGAAGGATTTCCCAATGGAGAGACAATAGAGCATATAACACAAGCTTGCGTTTGGATGATCTTTGTGTCCGGTGAGGCTTATGACATTTTCACTAAGAATGAGTTCCCATTTCTTGAACATTTCCCTCAATTCGGTGTTAATCATTTGGAATGGATCGAGGACGGTTTTGTCACCTTTTATTGTACGGTATTTGGGTTCGGTTCTTGTATGAAACAAGGCATCACGAATCAAGGATGGTTCTTCATGAGGAGGAGGGTAAATGTTTGGATGAGGGTCACTATATCTAATGATGGATGAGATAGGCCATTCGGAGGTGTATAGACACACACCTTCACCCGGAATTTTGAGAATCCGAAAGGGGGAAAAGGGCCTAAAGGGGGGTTTTCGAGAGTGAGAGTGTTTAGACATTGTCAATGCGAACATAAGGGGCCCCAATGGGAAATAGTTCTGTTGAGGTTACGAATGATACGGACACTTTTGTAGAATTGTAGAACGAAGATGGGGCAAATTTGTTCGTCAAGGTCGAGGAGACAGTCAAAACCGATTGCCGCAAAGGTGTTGCGAAGATTTGGTTCAGTTTCAAGAAAGTCGGGTTTGATGACACGGCCCTCATGAAAGTGACGGAACACAAGAGACTTGTACACCTCCCTTTCGTGACTGGTAAAACCTCCGGTTCGATGGTACATGGGAATGTAGTGAGCGGTGTCGTGATGATCAACGTGGGTAGATTTCGGCATGATGCACCTAAAAAACGAGAAAAACTATGCGAAAGTATATTTACTTCTAAATACCCAAAGTTTCTGAGAATAAGTTGTTAGTGATAATTATGGGTTAATTAGTTTTTACGGTTATTATTAACAATTTAATCACTTTAACCCCCCCCCCCCCTTTTTTATAGAACAATGTGCATGGATCGGATTCTTAACAAGGAATAAGATGTAATTTTTAACTAGTGATATCCTAGATGCAAGGCATTTGTTTTATAGATCAATACAAGCGTATCCCCCCAAAAATATTAGATTAATGATAAAAAATATATATATATACTTAGAATTGAATGGATTGAATCAAATGTTGAAAGGCGAAGAATTTAAAGAGATTGCTGGATAATAGTTATGTCAATGGCGTTTTTTTTTTTTTTTGGATAGAGGTTTTTTGACACAGTGATATGATAAAGAAAAATAAGACGTTTTGTTCTGTCAGTTGCCGGTTCTGGGTGTTGTTCTTCAACGGAATTCCCTTGGCACCGGCGAGGGGTTATTTTGAATTATATGATTAAAAGGAAAAATTTTTTCCTTTTATTTATTATTATAAATTTTTTGTATTTTTATAGAACGAGGGGTTTTTTGAGGATTATTTTCTACGTGGTATCGACAATATTTATATTATAATATATATAGATTATCTATTAATCTTTAGCTTGATAAAAGGATAAACAAAGAAAATGAAAATTGAAACAAACGCACAATTATATATATTTAGATTCAATGTACAATGCTATAGATAGAATGGGAAATACAATAGTAATATAAACAGCTAAAACGAAGAACACGTCTCCATGCGAGAACTTGATCATAGGATATACTAGCATCAGGAGAGAGATGATAATGATGATTAGGACGGGGCTTAGGATTTCTAAGAGTGCTTTCATGAGGTAACCGGCGAGTATTTGTGAGAGATAGAAATGAAAGAGAGTTTGATTTTTGAAATGAGAGGATAGATGAAGGAGGAGAGTGGTGTGTGATTTTTTTAATATTTGATAGGATGAGCCGTTGGGGTTTGTATGGGAAGGTGTGAAGGAGGTTTTGAATTTCGAATAAATGGATTTAATACCCGAAATTTTGTGTCAAGACATCGTATTTTTAGATAAGACACGAATTTGAAATACAGATTGCAAGAGTATGCGTATACTCAGAAAAAAAATTATTCAAAAGAGAATATATGTAATGTTAAATGCACACCATTCACGACACATTATCATGAAGAGTGATTAGGAAGAAAGAAATCGTGTACCTTATGATTGAAGATCTCGGAGAGAAAGTGAGTTAAAAAATATTTTTTTTATTAAAAATTTTTACGACACCTCTTAGGTTAATGTACATATAGAATTTTTTTTTAAGGTTTTAAGTTTATTTATTTTGGTCTTTAGAGGAGAAAGATAGTATATTTTGAAGCCAAATTAATTTTTAAGAAATAAGTTAGTTTAAAGTAGAATTTTTTTTTTTGAAGATTTGAGTTTTAGTTTGGCCCAAAAAAAATTAAAATGGAGAGTTTGATTTTGGGGCCCAAATTTTTTTTATTAAAAAATGTAACTTAGCCCACCATAAGAGATAGCACAAAAAGATATCAGTTCGCCGATTCTGTTGTTTTACCTTAGCTGGTGCTGTCGACAAACAGAACCGGTGGAACCGGCTTATTGGGCCAGTCCAATTAAGTGATTTTGATTCGCAAGGATTCCATGTACCTTCAAAGAGCTTCTAAGGAGAGTAATAGATCAAATGGAAATAGCTTTTAATTTTCGAAAAGATCATTTTGAAAAGATTTTAAAATACATTTTATTTTAAAATCTTTAGTAACCTGCTCTTGATACCAATTGTGGAAAACTAGAAGGGGGGTTGAATAGTTTTACCAATTAAATTTCCTTATTTTAATTTAAATCTAATACCGATGTATTAATTTATATGAGTACTAAAAATGTGATAAGTGATGAGGAGTAAATAGTAAAGGATATGTGACAAAGTATTTATAGTGGTTCTGTAACCTTTGCCCTTTTTGTGTTCTGAATATTTCATATATAGTCCTTTGACTATTTGACTTTTGTCAGTTTATGCAGATTTTATACCGTGTTGACGGTGATGATTTTATGAGATATGTGATGAATTATGGTTTATTGTGTTTAATAATCCCTTTTGGAAGGTATTATTGTGTTATGTGTATTCCGGGTGGTTTGACCCGTGAATTTTAAGAAATGCCGAAAAACGAGTCTGACACGTCCGTTAATGTCCAAATTGAGTTTTAAAGGGTTTAAAGTGAAAATATGTCATGCGAATACTCTAGGTTAATGGAAAAGTATTTTTAAAGTAAATAAAAATGCTAATTAACTTTGGGGTAAATTTTACGGTTGAGTTTTACGAGCTTTTAAGTGATTTCGACACGAAAAGAAAGGCCCGAGACCACTTAGGATCCCTTGGCCGGTTATGGGAAGTGTAGGGAATAAAATGGCTAAAATTTAGCAAGTGTGTCCCAAGGTGTGTACACTTATATTCCGTTTCACCTCATTTCCACCCATTCTTATCATTTTCAAAAAAATAAAACACACACACTTGTGTGTGTATATTCGGCCGAACTCAACATAAACAAGAAATACTTAAATTTTTGAAGATTGATCAAGAAAACATGAAGACATAAATATTTGGGGTTGATTCTAGTGTTTGGTTATTCATTTAAACAACGTTTGGGTTGTCCGGCTCGTGTTAAAATCTACAAATTTGAAGATTTTCTTATAAGTTTTCAAATTTAAATTTCGTTTGTCCTTTTGGGTTTATTTTGATGCATAGATGTTAGTTGTACAAGTTGATCGTTGTGAAAATCGATTTTTGGAAACGAAATGGATCATTTAAGGGGTGTTTGGTTCGTGTGGTATAAAAAGAAAAAAAGGGGTTTTTGTAGTTTTGATGTTGTGGTCGTGATAGTTGAATAATATATGATGCTAGAATGCGTATTTTTGGATTTAGTAGCTTTGTATGCTTATTCGGCTTATTTTTAAGCTATTTCTTGGTTATTTGGGGGCTTATATGCCACGTTTTTTTTATCAAGAAATCACTAGGATAGTAATTTTTGATTATTTTTGTCGTTGTGGACTATTATTGAGGCTTATGGTCGTAACCAAAGAGCGATAATAGCTTTAATAGCTTATTTTCAGCTTTAATATACGTATTTTGGAGTTATGGACTCACGGCCAATAAGCCTATTTGAGCCGCGGCTTATGGGCGGGCTTATTGCTGGTTAGATATTTTACATGTAGTAATATCCTTATATATGTAATAGACTTTGGTTTTAGACTGGATTATATTTTGGAACTTATAAATGTTCTATATGGAAGCTTGTTGGCCTTACGACCAAATAGGCGTATTTAGTAGTTATGGAAAACTTTGTCGGACTTTTGAAAGTGAAAAATTATTTACAAAAGTGATAATGAAATAATATTTTGGAGGAAAAAGTGTTGGACGTGTTAAAGATGAGATTTTGGAATTTGTCGAAAAGTGTTTAGAATTTGTAAAAAAATGTTGAAAATAAGTTAGAAAAACCTTGGAAAAAAGTTGTAATAAACGTTAGGGTCATGTCGAAAATTCGTAAAAAGTTTATATTAGAAATTTTCTTAAAAACATGGATTTTGGATTTTTAATAATAAATAATATTTATTATTTTATTTATTTTCACTAAAATGACGGTAAATATAATTTTTTCTCGCGAAATCACTAATGTGTTTATTATGAGTAAACGTTTCATTTTACGTGATAATGATTTTTTGAAGTGGACTAGGTGTACCTGAATGGACTTGTCGAGAATCTATTTATAATTAATAATTTATACTATTTATTGATATTACTGATCTATTTTACGCTAACTAGTATAAGTATGTATTACGGAGAATGAAGATTGATATGACTGTGGAGATATGTCGTCAACCATCACACCACTAAACTGTTTTGGAAATTGTACAACGCGTCTAAACTCTATGCAATCAAGTCGTGATGTGTTTTGAATTTGATGATTAAATGGGACATTAATGGACTTAAGTTGTGTAGCTGGGTCGTTGCATTTGCTTGTGTGATTGAGATTTGGTTGCTAAAGACTTGCTTGAGGTGAGTTCTCGCTGCCCCATTTTTACTGTTTTTCGTTGGGGGAAAATGATACTTAAATGTGTTTTGAAATGTTTTGAATTGAACTGTGCGAAATGTGGTTTTGTTTTGTAGATAAGATATGTTAGCTTATGTCTGCTCTCGTGAAAATTATGCATGATTGTTTGGATCGGCATGGGTACACGTTCTCTACCCAGGTATTTGTTGTGGATTATTGGATCGGAGGGTACGCGTACCAAGTATTTGTGTGCTTAATTGGCGCGCAATGGGTACGCCTACCCAGGTTTGTGTGTGGTCTGCCCTAATTTTAGTGCTCTAGCTGGTAGGCCCTTTTAGGTGCGTAAATGGACATTATGGTTATTGATTTTAGCTGTTGAATGCTAGAGTTGTTTTGCATATATTCAGGTCATATAGCACTATTGTTCCACTGTTGATAGTTATTGACACAGCTTTGGGTGTTTAAGGTCAACTACTAGCTCACCAACATTGTGTTGACGATTTTCGTGTATCATTTTCCGGTGAAGTGAAAGTAGGTTAGTTTGGTGATTGATAGCAGACTTAGAAGTATTCCGAGTGGAATTTCGTTTGAAGTCTTGCTTGCTTGTTATTTTGTTTCTAGTTTTGGATGTTATGAAATAAGTGTGGATTTTGGTCCCCTGTGGGGGCATTGGAATAATTGTAAGAGATTGTGTATTTTAGTTACGATTGGGACATCACTTGAGTTTGTTCAAGATTGATGGTCTTCATAGCACTTGGGGTTTATGCAATGTAGTTTTCTCTATTTTGTACCTTGTGTTATGATTGATCATTATGTTGCATTCCAAACTTTCGCCATTGTCGGGGGTGAAGTTTGGTAATCAGAGCAAGGTTATAGAGAAACTAGGTGGAATTGACTAGACTACTACCTAGATCCGTCGTTTAGTTACGTATAGGATCTCTGTGAGCGTGTTCGACTTTTGGGTTCTTTTGTGTGTTCATGGTTTGGGGTTTTTGTCTTTTTTGGGTTGTTTTTGTCCATATTTGATATATCCGTTACCTGCAAGACATAAATCACAAAACACACTTATGCAATGCATTTTTCATATATTTTTAGTCTTTTAAGCTTATTTCAATAAGGAAAAATGATATGTGATTAAACACATATCATGGTGTTATGTGTATATCTGTATATATAGTAAGATATTCAATATATATGTGAGTCTTCCATCCTACCTAACGTTGCCCATGTTCTCCCTCGTATAGATAATGCCGCCAAGGATGAGGACCAGAAGTGCTGGCCGGCCTGCTGCCGAATCATTAGGAGGGGGGACGGGTGTACGGGTTGGTAGAGGTGGAAGGGTTAGAAGACCTAGGGAAGGTAATGAAGAGCGTATTGATGATTTGAATGGTCAAGGAAATGACCAAGGTATGGGAGCTAATAGGGGTATAGAGCGAGTCAATGGGAATATAGAGGGAGACAATAGGGGAGTACCCGACTTCTCAACGATCATTGCCCAACAATTGCAGAACCTCTTACCCGCCATGCTAGCTCAGGTTAGTAACCGAGGAAATGTTAGAAATCAGAACCGTAATGTGGTTAATGAGAACGTTCAGGAGAACGTTGGGAATGTGATAGTAAATGGCAACCGGGTAGGTTGTTCATATAAGGAGTTCTTAGCTTGTAACCCTACGGAATACGATGGTAAGGGAGGTGTTGTAGTTCTTACTCGTTGGATTGAGAAAATGGAATCTGTGCATGATATGAGTGGTTGTAGTATTGACCAAAAAGTGAAATACACTGCTGGTTCATTTGTGGGTAAGGCTTTAACGTGGTAGAACTCTCAGATCCGGACGCTAAGTCAGGAAGTTGCTGTTAGTATGTCATGGAATGACTTTAAGTTTACGATGATACAAGAGTTTTGTCTTAGTCATGAGATGTAAAAGTTGGAATCTGAGTTGTAGAATTACGCCATGGTCGGGGCTGGCCATGCTGCGTATACTGATAGGTTTCATGAGTTGGCGAGGTTACTTCCTCATTTGGTAACTCCTGAGAGTAGGATGATTGAGAGGTATGTGTATGGCCTTGCTCTACAGATTCGTAGGATGATGGCAGCAACGGAGCCAAAGACTATACAAAAGGCTGTGTAGATTTTTGGTGCGCTTGCTGATGAGGCTGTTAGGAATGGATCAATTAAGAAGGTTGAGAAGAGGGGTAATATGGGGGAACCTAGCAAGGATAAGAGTGGAAGGGATGATAATAAGAGGACTAGGACTGTGAATGCTTTTGCTACTACTGTAAACCCTGTAGGAAGAGAGAATACGGGTACTTGGCCCAAGTGTACCATCTGCAACTCCTTCCACGCACCCGGTGGGCTTTGTCGCATATGCTACAACTGCAACCGCCCGGGTCATTTGGCAAGGGATTGTAGAAGTGTGCCAAGGAATGTGAACCCTGTCAATGCTAGAAACCCAACTGTTAGGGCATGTTATGAGTGTGGTAGTACCGACCATGTCAGGCCAGCTTGCCCTAGGTGGAATAGAGCACAAGGACCGGGAGAAAATCGTCCAAATCAAGTTGCTACTAATAACGGGGGTCAGGGTCGTGGAAACCAAGGGAACCAGGCTAGGGGTAGGGCATTCATGTTGGGAGCAGAGGAAGCTCGCCAGGATCCGAACATTGTGACGGGTACGTTTACTTTGAACAATCATTTTGCCACTACCTTATTTGACTCTGGTGCCGATTATAGTTTTGTTTCCACTACTTTCATACCTCTGTTAGGCTTAGAGCCCAGCGACTTAGGTTTCAAATATGAGATTGAGATAGCTAGCGGGCAGCTAGTAGAGATTGATAAGGTTATTAAGGGTTGCAAACTAGAAATCGAGGGTCATGTCTTTGACATCGACTTGATACCTTTTGGACATGGGAGTTTTGATGTGATTATAGGTATGGACTGGTTGTCTAATTATAAGGCTGAAATAGTTTGCCATGAGAAGGTAGTGAGGATACCACTACCGGATGGCAAGGTGCTTAGAGTATTAGGAGAGAGACCGGATGAGAAAGCGAGATTTTTAATGGGTATTAAGAAACAAGAAGAGATTGTTGTGGTTAGAGAATTTCCTGAGGTATTCCCGGATGATCTATCTGGATTACCGCCTATTTAGGAAATTGAGTTTTGAATTGAGTTAATCCTTGGTGGCAAAGCCGGTTTCAAAGCCTGCCATTATTCGTTTGGCACCTTACGAATTGGGAGGAGTTGTCTGGACAACTTCAAGGAACTCCCAAGAAAAAAGGTTTATTCGACCCAAGTTCATCGCTTGGGGAGCGCCCGCGGTATTGTTTGTTAAAGATAAAGGATGGTTCTTTTGGATGTGTATTGATTATAGAGAGTTGAACAAGTTGAATGGTATAATCGTTATCAACTACTAGGATTGGATGATCTATTTGATCAACTGAAAGGGTCGCAGTTTTTCTCGAAGATAGATCTTAGGTCTGGATACCATCAGCCGAGAGTGCATGAGGATGACATTCCAAAGACTGCGTTTAGAACTCGTTATGGACATTTCGAGTTTACTGTAATGCTCTTTGGTCTGACTAATGCACCAGCAATATTTACGGATTTGATGATTAGAGTTTATAGGCCGTATCTTGATAAGTTTGTGATAGTGTTTATAGACGATATCTTAATCTACTCTAAGACTTAAAAGGAGCATGTAGAACACTTAAGGTTGGTCTTAGAACTACTTAAAAAGGAGTAACTATATGCTAAGTGAAGAATACTAGTAATCTATGAAAAACAATCAAGAACTAGAGAGAGAGTGAGTGGAAGGAAGGTTTTGTTTCTAGAGAGAGAAAGTAAGAAAACATGAAATGCATATATGAAAAGTGAAATACAAAAACCTCTAACCACCTCTCTAAGGCATGGAGAGGTGTATATATAGTCCTATGATGGCCGGCCATGGGCCTTAACAGGCTTTCCATGGGCCTTGGGCCAGACTAGCTTACTAGACTAATCTTATAACAAACTACAGGCTAATACTATTACAACTTGGAAGTGACCGATACTTTTCTTGTTTCCTACTATCTCCCCCTAAGGTGAGGTCACCATTTTTTCAAAATTTAAACCTAGCATACTATGCTATATCTCTTAGTCTTCAGCTCGTAAACTTTGACTTTCCTCTGTTGAATATGTTGTAGTAATCTTTGACTTTTAGGCTTGAGCTTGTTCCTTTATCTTTACTTGTAAGTGGAGATGTGATCTTGAGCACTGTGAGATCATCAACCAAGCATAATCTCATTTCGCCATCTTGTGACTTTGTCATCTTGTGATCTTGTGACTTCTGGACCGACATGCTCATACCATTCTTGATTTGTGACTTGGAATGATTTAATGTTGACATCTTTCTTGAAATTCTTTAAACTTTAACACTTCTCACTCGAGATAAAGACTTTCGGTTATCAGAGTATGCGGAAGTCTTAAAACATGTACTTGAGCTTTCATGATGTCTTTATGTTTGTCGGTCTGGTATGAGCATGTGGCTATGAATCTTGTGAGCCAGCTGGAATCAGGTACCTTCACCACCATCTTTAAGTATCCTGCATTAAAACAGTTAGCAATAAAGCGGGGGGACGAATATGGCTTTGTCATTCGCCCGTGTTTGGTTGGGTCAGTAACCCTTCTGGAATCCGTAAGGATCGACCTGTGATCAGGTAGATTCAATTTTAGAAGGATTTCTCTTTGTCTGGATTCCCGAGAAGTATAGATTTCTTTCTAACACAAATGTATTAGATTCATCAAACTCAACATGTTCTCATTACCGGAATGTCTCAAAAGCATACAGCACGATAAGAGTGAACCAGTGAGTTACTGTCTCACCGATTGAAATAGAAAAATTGATTTGAAAATCACTCGACATGTCACTTGCTAAAGTGGTTTTGTGACACATCGAGAGTGTTGATCATTTCAAAAATTCATCATCAATAGTCAATTCATAACTGGACAAGTTTTTTTCTTATAGATCGACCATCGTTTCTTTCAAGATTGTCACAAAGTTTGATTTGTATAGATCGCAAACAAGTCACCTACCACGAGCTTGTTTGATGTTGGCTCAAGCAAGATTTCCATCTTCATTGTGAATACTTAAGTATCACTCAGATGTTCTGGCAAAATCACAAGGATAATGCCTAGGACTATTTATATTTTCTCGTTATTTACATTGTGTGAGATAGCAAGCATAGTTTTGACACGTGTCCTAATGAGATTTATAGATGATCTCTTTTGGCTCTAGACTCAATACGTGCAACTTTTGATCTTAGTGATCGTTTTTTTTTAATTATTTTCTTTATTATTTATTAGTTTTATTAATCAGAGGCTAGAGCAGACTGCCACCTTTTTAATACCAACTAATTCGGAGTGAGAAAGTTGATAGAAATGTGTGTAATCTCTGTGAGAAATGAAACAAGAGACTTTTGAGAGATCTTGAGTGGCCAGGGAGAGGTAGTGCATGCATCAGGTGGTCCATGCCTGTCCTTCATTGTCAGACAAACAACTTAGTGTTTCTGTACAAATTATGTATGTCCGGTTTCTGCCTAAGTGTAAGGAGGGGCTTCTTTTTTTTTTATTTCTTGTACCCTTTTTATCCTACATTTCTTTTTTCATTCCACAACCCCTTCAATGCTTACCGAGACTTCATAACTAACACTTGTTGGTTTGCTTAGAGTGTTAGCTCCAATCTCCAGTCGCATTATTACCTGATTCTCACTTTTTCTCCATTTGTATCTATACTAGGACTTTCTACACTCTAACTAGTGGGAATATCCATGGGTAGATCCCTCCGGTTCTGGCTGGATCATAGGATTTGATACCTAGCTACGCCTTTATAACTTCTAAAATTTAAGTTCATGGCAGGCCTTTGGGTATTTCATCACATTCCTTCCAAAAACATTGAAAATTTCAATCAAAGTGTTTGATATAAATATCAAAAGATTTACACTTTGAGAGTTTTTCATCATCACTAAAAGCTCCCCCTTAACATGTGCACCGTAATCGTAGTACATGTTAAGTTTAGAGTGCATTGAGTCCATTTTATATGATCACATTTCAATACAAATTAGGTTCAGTTTAATCACATTTTCTCCCCTTATCCAAAATGTTAATCCCTTGATATTTTGGATATCAATTGATTAAACGTTCGGGGACAAAATGTTACATAATAACTATCAGGAACATTTTAATGCTCCCCCTCAAAGTATGAGGGATATGATATAGTGTTGAGTACGAAATTTTGAAAGATTTTGAATTTTGTGAAAAATTCTTGAAAAATCATCGTACTCGAACACCACATAAGCCTAAGTCTTTTACTACTTATGTACATATTCACATGTTTATTATATACGAAGATTTGACCTGAATGATGAGAACATCATATGATGAAATCATATGGTCCTTTGTAGCAGCCGTAGGTCTCCAGTGCTGAGTACAATAATTTGAAATTTTTTGAATTTACTAAGAAATTCTTGAAAATTTTGTACTCGAACACTCCTTATTATCACCATAAGTCTACACTTACATATATACAAATTCACAAGATTAATATGTACGAGGTTTGACCTGAATGATGAGAACATCATATGATAGAATCATATGGTTCTTTTGTCGCAGCCGTAGGTCTTCCCCGTAGTCTCTCTTAAGAAGTTGTCTTAGCTTCCCCCTAAATCAGCAATCCTTTCTTGAGTAGATTCATACCTTTCTTGCAAGCCGCATCAAGCAGTCTTAATGTATAAAGCCCAGAAATCCGAAGTACACAGTTAACCCTTTCAAGAATTTGTTACCGCAACACCAAAGTCAATTAAGTCCCGGATGAGCGCATTTCTCTCTTCAGGATATTGATGATATAAATTGCAACACCAAAGTCAACTAAGTCCCGGATGTCACAATTATTCCCTCTAAGTAGTCGAAATGATAACACCTAAGTCAACTAAGTCCCAAATGTACTCATTTCTTTTTGTAGAATACTGACTGACTTAAGGAATCATCATACCTATGTGTACCTCTTTTATCAAATACTTCTACTTCTTTTAAGAATAAGCTTAGGGATTGACCGTTTGAGGAAGCATTAATTGAATCAGAAAGAACTTTTCTCACGTTTTAAATAATTATACTCCCAACACTTCCCCCTGGGGACTCAAATGATGCATACTGACTAAAGACGAGATGTCTCTTCCACCATGTGATTGAAATAGTGCACCCGAAAGATTCAAAAAGGCCTAAAATCAAAAGAAGCTAACCTCAAAAGACAAAAGAAGCTAACCTCAAAAGAAGGCCAAGGACACTATCAAGTATACATCTACTCCTTCCCCCTTGCTGGTTTCGACACCTCAGAATCAGCAAAACTTTGTACGCACACATACTCGAGATCGTGTTCGAAGAATTAGTAAGCTTAAATCTATTCCGTGAGAATCAACTTCAAGGCTTTTAAAACTATGAAAGTATTTCCAAGCATTCCTAAGTCTTTTACAAACTATGAGGTGTTGGCAATATTGATCGAATGTAGTTTAAGGCCTGAATTCACTAAGTCTCAAAGTGAAAATAAGTCCCTAAAGTTTGAAACAAATGACATCTAAAGCTCTTGTAGTTAATATAAATTAACTCCCCTTGAAATTGTTATCCGTCATTATCAAAAACTTTATCCGTTTATTCCGTGACTTATTTTGAAAGACATTTTTAAAAGATTATTTGATGACGCTTTCTCCCCCTCAAATAATGACCCGTTTTCTATTTAAAGAGCTGTTGTCATTGTTTGAGTGGTCGAATTGTCTTTGAAAATCTTTTTGTGATTACTAAAAACACTGATTCATTATGAAGACAACTTTTTACCAATAAAAATAAGATTTCTCTTATTTTAACACATAAGCGCACTGACACGTACACTTATGGAAATATAGGAAGCACGGGTTGTGTTGCAAAGTAAACACAAGCCTTTGCATGGTCATAAAGTAGACCATGCCCGAGAATAAATTCCCATTGAGAGGTCAAGTTTTCTTTTTGAAATACTTGCCTTTAAGATGATGACCGGGTTGCTATCTGAAATAATAGCAAGCCATATGGCATGTTTTGAAAACATTAGAAACTTCTGCTCGAACTTCATTTACAGCCCTATCATATTAATGACATTCTAATACCGTAAATTTATCAATTACAGAAGACATGCCATTTGAAAACTTCTTTTTGTATTTTTCTCATTTTTTAATTTTTATTTTTGTTTTTGAAAAGTATATAAAATGAAAATATATTAGTTTACTGAGTTATATTATATACATAGGATACAAAGTATATTCGAATCGTCTACCACTATTCGTCAACGTCATCTGCCAACTTTTTCAGAGTCTCCGGCGTAAAACTTCGCATACCCAGCTTGTTGATTAGAAATTCAATTCTTTCTCGGCCAAGAGCTTTAGTGAAGATGTCCGCCAATTGATACTCCGTATTGACAAAGTAAAGTTCGATCACACCATTTTCAACATGCTCCTTGATGAAGTGAAATCTGATGTCTATATGCTTGGATCTGGAATGTTGAACATTGTTTACAATAAGTTTATAGCGCTTTTGTTATCACAGTACATTGGAATTTTATTGAATCCAAAGCCATAGTCGGTAAGTTGTGATCTCATCCAAAGGACTTAAGCACAACAACCGGACAAAGCAATATATTCAGCTTCCGTACTGGATATCGCAACGCTTTTCTGCCTTTTAGACGACCAGCTCACAAGTCTATCACCCAAAAGTTGTATACTACCAGATGTGCTACAGCGTGTATCTTGACAACCAGCATGATCCGCATCTGCAAATGCTGTTAGTGCAATGGAAGAATCCTTCGGATACCAAAGTCCCTGGTATGTGCTTAATTACACATACCATTTTCCATTAAAAACGGACTTAAATGACTAAAAATGTACCAAAAATACATTGTATTTGTATGTTTTGACTAAAAACGTACCAAAAATACATTGTATTTGTATGTTTTGCATTTGTATTGTGCAGGAAACGGATATTCAAGAAAAGGAAAAAAACAAAGCTAAAAATGACAAAACCGAGCACGAGAATGAAAAGAGTGTGAAGAAAAGTCAACAGTCAAAGTCAAAGTCAACTCCGAGAAGCTGAATCAGAAGAATACAAACTTGAGGGACCAAAATTGCCAAATCCCAAAGTTGTAAAACAAGGATAAAAGGGTCAAGGGCTGAAATTGCAATTTACCTAAAATATAACTGTAGGGGCCTTTCCTGCCAAACCCCTAAAGTTATATCACACAAGGACCATGCATGTAATTAACATATATGAGTTGAGGGGGCATTTCTGCCATCTCCCCAAACACATATCACCATAAGGACCAAGTTTGCAATATACATGTATAACTTGAGGGGTTCTTCTTGCCCATTTACCAAACCCATCCCCTGTTACCCAAAACCAAATTTCCCGCCAAACAAAACCCAAGAACAATGTCACGGGTCTTCTTCCCCGCTTTTACCCTGCAACACCGAAACTATACAAGGGATAAAACCCTCACCTTCAACCCACTAAAACCCTGTCACATGGTGCATTGCCATGTTGGCAATCCCACACCTTTCAAGAACAATCCAACGACTGCCATGAAATCAAAGAAGCACAAGGGATATCAATGGCCAAGATTGAAGCTTTAAGCCTCTCACAAGAAGCACAGCTTCAGTTTGTCTCACAGAAGAAACACACATTGAAGAACTTAGCTTTAAAGTTTTTAGTATAAATAGGACATGATTGTAAGCCTTCAAGGGCATCTCTTAATTTATCATCATTTTTATCTTTTAAATCATCTAATTTTAAGTCATTTTTCTGTTTTATTTACTTTAAAACTTTTTATTTTTAATTCTTGTAATGTTTTTCTAAGTTAATGCAATTTGGAGGTATTTTATGTTAAGCACCTTGTTCTCAAGTTTTTATGTCCCAACAGCCTTGTTTGAACTCATATAAGCTCTTTGTTAACTTTTGTAGCTTGATTTCTAGAAAACCTTAAAATCTGTTAAGAGCCCTGTTTTGAGCAAGGGTGTTGTAAGACTCTATTTTCCAATTTTTGGCTTATTAACTGTAGAATTTCTTATTATTAGCTTATTGTTGCTTATTCTGGCTTATTTATGATGTTTTATGCTTATTATGCTTGCCTTGAGTTTCTTTATCATTTGGTTGAGTT
>BQNB010084029.1:0-25626 GCA_026074375.1 Tanacetum coccineum
TTAAATTTAAAGGACATGCAAACAGATCACTCGCTTTTTTTCATATAATAAGTCCCGACATAAAGTCGTCTAAAGTACATTCAAAAGGTGGTTGTCGAAGAAATAGTAAATTGATAGGGAAAAAGAAGAATTAAACCTTGATTGAACTTTTTGATGGCGGACGCACGGTGGCGACGTGATCGACGGTGGTAACGGGGAAGGAAGTTAGGAATGGTGGTGGAGCACGGTGTGCAATCTGAAAGTGTTGGTTTCTTTTGATGATTTAGAGGGAAGAAACAAAGTTTTGTGATGTTTTAGAGGGAAGGATGTTTTATAAGGAAAATTAAAAAAAATAAAAAATTTTAATAGTTCCGACAGCTTAACGACGAGTGAATTTGTTGTCGGTACTGCGTCGGAAAGTCGATGGTATGCTATGTAAATTACCGACGGATATCTATCTGTCGAAAAATCTGTCAGTGAAGGTCACATTTCTAGTAGTGTTAGTTACTTTAAGTGTCTGACTTAATAATTTTAAAAGTCAACATGAAATATTAGTCATAAGTTAGCAGTACATTAATAATATAAAACAATGTGGGATCGCAATCGCTACCTAATTACATTATGTTCGGCCTACACATGATAAAAACCCAAAATTATTCTATACGTATCTTAGGAGTAGTTTCTTTAACTCCATCATTCATGGGATCTTGAAAATCCTTGCCTTCTACCTAAAAAATTGCATTATCTTGTTGACTGGCCAGGATTTGTAGAATTGTAAAAATCGGACATAAGTAATCTCCACATTTAAAAAAAGCCTTTTTGACGCTTTGCTTTAACATGTGGTCTATGATCATTCTGTTTCTGTTGTATAGCTTATGAGATTGGCTTGTGGTCAGATTTACAAGCTTTTGATACCCCATGGTCAGAAAGCCATAAGTGAATTTACGCGGAAAGAATACCACCAGTTGGTTTCTTTTGAACTTTTTATATACACTATACTAAATCAAGTACAATACATATATAAGTTGTTCGCACTTCTAATCAAAGCTTAATCAGTAATGCTTTAAGCCCCCAAAAAAAGTTGGTCTAAAATAACATCTTAATCAGTTTAAGACCAAGGTTGAAAATATTATTAGCCTGCTAACTAAGACTTATAATTGAGGAGAGTACAATCATAGAATCGATGGGGGCTATGATGGCTTGGCGTGTTCTCTTGATTAATATAATGGTGGGGTTTCCAAATATCAAGTGTTCAGAATAAGTTGCAGTTTTGTTATACAATGTCAATGTGAATATCTCTAGAAAACCCTGTTTGTTTGATTCGCTGCATAACTTCTTTTCAGAGTCAAAGTGAGAAGCTAAGCTTAATGCAGAAGCTCCTGCAATGTTTTGTTACTGATCAATATGCATTTTAGTTACTGCACATGCAACTCATAGTTTCTCATTTTGGTTTATTTACATTCAACTTGTATGGACATTTAATTCGCGGTTTGATTCTTGTTTGCCTAAACTATTCTTCATCCTTCTGTTTGGTGTGTTTAGTATGTGGAAAATTTTAAAGCTATCAGATTTGTAATGTTATTCCGTAAGGTGTTTGGTAGGAAAATGATAGTGTTATTCAAGATTGACATTTGTAATGATAGTGTCTTAAATTCCATCATTTAAGGTATTTTGAAGATCCTTTTTGCATATGTGGACGTTTGTAATGTCTTAAAAGGCAAAAATTTTGCCTACGGAACCTCTTAGCCCAGAATTGTTTATGGTTCAATTATCACATTGAGTGATTACACATTATACAATTATAATTCAATTACAGAAGTAACTCTATGATTATGAGATAAGAGAGGTTGATTATAGACTAAGGGTTGATTTAAGTGCCATTATAGAGACCCTATCTCTCGAAAGTTGATCAATTTGGACTTTGGAAAAGAACATATTGACCTTCTGTTGCTGGTGTTTTACTCGTATAAATTGTCATTCGTGAAGCCATGTCTGTGTCATGATTTTTCATATACATGCATACATGTCTCCCCTTGCACAATTCTATATTTATATTTTCTTGATCCCGTTGCTGCTTAAAAAAGGATTGTGTTATTCTGGAAAAGAATACCATGAAGTCAGCAAAGAACAGGTGCAAAAAACATTGTAAAGCTAAACATGGGTCAATGAAGGACGTACAAGCAGACCCTTTTGACCTTCCTGATGACATTCTTTTACTCATTCTTATGAAGCTTCCTGGTGATGTACTTCGTTATAGGGCTAGATTATTTGTGTACAAATGGACCATTTAAAAGTGACTACATAATACATTGAAAAATTATAAGTGCATACCCAAAACAGAGGAAAAACATGAGTGCATACCTTAAAAGAAAAAAGAAAGAAAAATAAACGAAAAGAAAAGAAGAAGAAACGCTGCTGGTGGTTTAGTGTCATTCTTGAAGAAGAAGAAGAAGGTAATAGGCTTTTAGTAGGTTAAATGATTAAATGGTCAAGGCTCAAAGTTATTGTTTTCTCACCTGGGCCCTAGTGTTAGTAATATTGAAAGTTACTAGTAACAGTTAACTCACTTAGGCCCAATTAAATGACCAACTCAAAGTCTCAAATGCAACATTAGATAATACTGTAGTGCTAATTTATAACTTCTAACTTATGTCCATTTTTAATATTCTAATATCTTTTTTTTAACGTTTTATGATACTATTTATTATTTAGACGTTGAATGAAGTTTGTGAACATATTTTTAGTACCTGGATCACTAGCATAAATTTTAGTATCTCAATTGGAGTATTTGAAGTTGTAGATAATTATTTATCATAGTGATTAAAAGTTAGAAAATTAACATCTTATTAGTGATAATATTTTGTTTTGATCTTATTCCGTTAGTACCTAAACCAAGCATGTTTTTTTATAACTAAAATGAGTTTTGCTATATCCTCCTACACTATATTTCTACATATCCTCTTACAAACACAATAATATTTTATATTTTTTCTTCAGTCATTATCTCTTCGCATCTAAACCGTTAGTTCTGACACTTGTCAAGATCCTGTGAGTAGAATATTAGTAGGAACAACTTGTAGGAGGATATATCATTTCTCAACTAAGATACACAAGTCCGACTACTCAATTTAACTAAAATATACAAGTCTTGGAAAAGAATACCATGAAGTCAGCAAAGAACAGGTGCAAAAAACATTGTAAAGCTAAACATGGGTCAATGAAGGACGTACAAGCAGACCCTTTTGACCTTCCTGATGACATTCTTTTACTCGTTCTTATGAAGCTTCCTGGTGATGTACTTCGTTATCGGGCTAGATTATTTGTGTATAAACAGTGGTTTAATTTAATTACTTACACAATCTTGTTAGGCCATGTCTCTTTTATCCTTGAGACACAAACTGGAAGTCACAAAGTACGTCTCGTGGATATATCGGAAAAGGGAGAAGGGCTTAGAATGAATGAAAGATACCTTGAAGTACCATACAATGGTCGTATAAAGTCTTGGTGTAATGAGGTCTTACTGATAACAGACCTCGATAAACAAGGGTCTCTTTTCGTTTATAATATAATCACCAAAGAAGGATCATTGTTTCCACAATATTCTATATCACGGTGGTGGACATTATAGTTGCAAATGTGGAGTCGGTCTTTCTTATGATAAATTCAAAGGAGTGTATAAGGTGGTTCATGTGTAGTAATATTTCAATTTGTAATTCCTCAAAATGGAAAGAATATAGCGGGCAAATTTATACGGGTCAAAGGGAGCATACTTGGGATGACCCGGTATCAGTTCAAGGACGATACCTGCATTGGGATGTTCATTGTTCAGAATACTTGCTTTGTTCCCCGGTCATTTTCTAAAGGACATCCATCCCGAGTTGTAGGAAGGAACGTAGAAAACACAGAATAAATTTAGTGTGGGAATTATGTTCAGGACGCGGCAGTTGATTTCAAAGTGACTCACTTTGGCTGTGCCTATCACTGACAATTGTGAAAGATGAATTTAGTAATGATCAAGGATGTCGAAGAGGAATTATGAAATGGGGATACGAAAGTTTACAAATTCGAAAAACTTGCTGTAAACACCAACTTTGCCCTTCGGAAACTCCACGTATGGAGGTTTCCTCTCAGACCATGACAACTCAGGATGGCAAAGCTCTGGTATTACCATAACACTGGTAGGTTGAACTCTAGAAGAATACTCTTGGAATGATGGTCTTGATTACGGCGTCCCTCAATTTCCTTCTACACATTTCATTAAATTGGTTTCCAAAAAAAAGGGTGCGTGCGTGTATCTAACTTGTGGTGATAGAGGATTCGTAGGAATAAAGTGACTTGGTGCGCATGCTGTAATATGGTAATAATAGTGTGGTTCGATTTGAACAGAACGTGTGAAAAGAAACATCAGTGGTCAGAATAGCGCTATATTTATACTATGCCCTCGACATGTTGTCGTCTAGATTGGATGATTGACATGATTCCTGCCAACTACAACTTCTTTGGATGAGTTCACGATTGAAGAGGAGTGAAACATTATGGCGGCCCACGCGTCCTATCATTCAGCGTTTTGCATGACCGATTCATGACTAAAGTTGGTCCCATTATTACGCTGCGGGCTCAACAACGTATTCTAAATAACATGAGATTACAGCGTTTTCAGAAAGTTTCGAGAGGTATTTTAGGTAAGTCTAGCACCGGTGACCGAAACAAGACGGTCGCCGACCGAGCGCGGCCACCGTATCCTAACTGGAGGGGACATGAGTGATGTCATAAATTACTGGACCGGCCTGGCCCATTCTACATACATTATGGCGGTTGGCGTAGATAACGATGGCCCTTCGGCCCACACATCGCTGTCACGGCCACTTGAACCTATGGGGCGCGGCTGCCAGCACATGGTTCGTGGCCGCGGTATCTTCACGAGCTATTGTTAGAAAGGGATAACCTAATTAAATAAGAGATATACTCTACTTATTTAAATTGGTTAGGATAATGCCGAATCCCTTATTTATCGAACGTGTCTTGGGTCGAAAGATATGGAAACTCCAAGGGTTATTTAGCCTATAAAAGGAACGCAATTGTCATCAATACATGTATCTTACGAAAAACCCTAATTGCATTCGATTACTCCCCAAGGCTATATACTTACTCTCACGCTGGAATCTAATCGTGGGATCCGCTCCTACGATAAGGTTAACATTGTTTCATTCCTTGTGCAGGGTTCTTCAAAGTTCACTTAATACAAGAACAAGGTGCGACATACCTGAATAATTGCCTATTCGGACTAAACAAGACCCGACCTAACTTCTGTATCAACAGGGATGAGTATTTCTCTAATTTCACCTGCACAATAAAAAAAGACGCTGCTTTTATTTTGTTGCCACTTTGGTTTTCCAGAATGTGACCTATTTTCGTGATGTGAAGACATGAACCCGAATCTAGAGCCAACAAACATGACTGTTGGTGATCAGCACACACAAAAGCATGTGTAGTTTTTTTGTGTGCTTAATTTTAAGTTCATATTTGTATGTTTGGGCATGGCTTTTCATATACACAAGAAAAACTAAAAAGTATACATTTCATACTGGATCAACAATCGATCAAAGGCATGCCAGATTTATTTCCAATCCTTTACAACTTTCATATGTACATCTATATATATTTGTTCCTTTTAAGATTTATGGCTCTTTAAGTTCCTACCATTTTTTTTGCTTTTCTTGAAGATTTATGCATCTGAAGCTGTTATAGATTAGCAAGAAAGAATCTGCCATCTACTTTAGTAGAGACTAAATAGACTGTACAAGCTAGAAACAGTCGAGAAAAAACCATCAAAAAAAAAACCCCCCAAAAAAAACCCAAACCCTCCCCAAAAAACCCAACCAGAAAACCCCCCCCTCTCCCCCATTTTGAGCTTATGGCATGAGACCCATGATCATTTGATATTTTAAAAGAATTAAACAAGATGGAGTTGCCTAATGCGTTCTTTGAGATTTTGTTAAGAATCAGTGTTATGTATATTTATTTTTTAGATAATTGTTAATTTGGGCCCTTCATTTTTAATTAACACAAATTTTAAGGATTTGACGAAATGGGGGTTAGTGTGTTAACAGGAATTGAGAAAAAACCTAAATCGGCTAGAAACAAAAGTTCGCCGCCTTTATATGCAAGAAAAAAAGTAGAGTACCTTGATTGGAAATAGACCCTAAATTTAGTGTCTTTTTATGCCATTTGTCCTATTCAAAATACTATAATCAAATAATCTCGTACTAAAAATCATAACAAGTAAGAACACAATTATGCAAATTCATATCACTAATTCAAAGCATGTTCAAAACCCATAACATCAGCAAACAAAATGTTAAAATGAACAAGACACATGGTGTTCAAGTTAAAAGTAAAACAAAAAAATCCAATGCAAATTATAACTCTTATTAATATCCCATACTTGCGTCCAGCATTCCTAACCCAATTCTATAAACTCTCTGGCTTTAAGCGCATCCAAACTTTCCTATAATGAGCGCTTTCACTGAAAAGCATAACCGTGACGTCGTACAGTGGGTGATGTGTTCCCCAACCAACATTCTCTAACTTCTCCATGCAAGCATCAATATCATCCCCTCTATGTTTTTCCATCATAAGTTGAGCAACTTTGGCAAAGTCTTCCTCAACAGCAGACTTGTTTGAAGAGTTTGGTTGTTTACCTTTTCAGCTTTTTGGTTTGAGGACCAGAACATTCTTGTGTCGAATTTGGGGGTTCTTGTGTTGATGTCGGGATTGATTGCACATGTTGGATATCATCATCTTCAAGTGACATCACATTAACAAAATCTTCACAATTATTAGGAAGACTGGAAGCTGTTCCCCAACCTTCAAACCCATTAGAAGTCGACCCATATCAAATAGTTGTGTACAGAGATCGGGTACTCCTCACTGGTTCTATGTATTTATTTGACTGTTTAAAAGAACTTACAAGTATAGATAAAATTATCTAGGACACTAATAGTGAAAGTATACAAAAGATAGAATGTGACCTTCATGTATCTGCCATTCTTCTTCCGTTAAGTTGGACGTGTTAGTTATTAGATCATACACGTTTCTTGTTTTGTTCTTTAATTTGGTAGTCAAAATGGTTTTTCATTTGTCGTTGATCACCAATAAAATTGTGCTCCTTTTAAGTATATCTCCAACATTTTTCCATGAAAGCATCTTAAGGCTACTTCTGGCTCGTCCATTTACAGCAACCTCGTGTATACAAGCTTCAAGAAACATTTTAACCACGCTTTCCTTTTTCCAGTTAAGCCTAGGTTTCTTTTGTTTGGAAGATTCACCAACGTTTTCCATGCCTATAGAGATACACTAGCAGCAATTTAAATTAACTGCACATATTACAGTATATAATACTACATATATGAGACAGTTTGTATATCTCTATGTAACAAGTTTGACAACATTCCATTTCTTTATATATTTAAGTCACATATGTATATATAATACTACACATATTCTATGCAGATAGCTAGGATAGTTTATTTACTGATCATGCATCTTCTTCTATGTAAAATGCTAGTATATATAATATACTATACATATTCTATACAGAAAACATATTTGCATTAGAAAACAATGAAATTTTTGTGATATTCTGGTCAAAATAAGAGATGCTCAAGAGTTATAGAACTAGACTCACCAATAGAGATACACTAGCAACAACTATAATGTTCCTGAATCTATCCTCTACATCTATAATATACACATCAACCATGACAACGACCAGTGTACAACATAGTAACATACAATAGAATGGGCTAGCCTACACCAAAAACAACCAGTGCATTTAAATGAATCAAAACCATTAAATTTAAAGGACATGCAAACAGATCACTCGCTTTTTTTCATATAATAAGTCCCGACATAAAGTCGTCTAAAGTACATTCAAAAGGTGGCTGTCATTAGGGCTGGTCTCTGTGGGTTAACTGCAGCGAGGCAGTGAGGAAGGTCTGTAGTGATGGTTGTGATATGAATGATTCGGCTATGGTGGTGCACTACAATGGTGCACTACAAGAAAAAGAAGTATAACAGGTGACCAAGTTTTCCCGGGCGACATTTATCGCCCGGGAAACGTCCCTAAACGACAAAAGTCCGTCCGACGTGGCACTGATAGACTTTTTAGTCAAAGTATGAATAGAGTTTCCCGGGCGACTTTTCACCCGGGATAACTTGGTTAAAATTTGACTAAAAAAAACAACGAAAATCTTGGCGGCATTTTTTCCCGCTCACTCATGTCGCCCGGGAAACTTTTAAAAAAAATATATTTTACGTGAATGATTAAGCGTGGTAATTAGTGGTAATTAATGTTCGTTATTTTTTCCCGGGCGACATGTCGCCCGGGAAACTTTTTTATTAAAATTTAACAAAAAAATTTAACGAAACTCCTGGCGGCAATTTTTCCCGCTCACGTTTCCCGGGCGACATGTCGCCCGGGATTATGTATTTTATTAAAAAATTTAATTATGCTTTTAAATCATTATTATTTATAAAATATATTTTATAATTATTATTTAAAATATATAAATACTAAAAAAAACATTTCGGTTTCTTGTGTGGTTTTAAAATATGTGTTTAACATATAACTATATAAAAACTATATAAAAAAACACTTCGTTTTCTCGGTTCGTTGTGTGGTTTTAAATAATAACTATATAAAAAAACACTCCGTTTTCTCGGTTCGGTCAGGATATGCACTACCCTTCTATAGTTGAACATGATATACCGTATACTTTTTCAAGATGCTCATTCGTCAAGTAACACAAAAACAAACATTCATTTAGTTAAATATTATACATACCACTTGTAGTAACACAAGCGACTTACAAACAGACACTTAAACATATTAGAACGATAATCATACGAGACTTACAAACCGACGCTTAAAGCATACGAATTACATTCCAAATGACAAACTACTCCAAATCAAGTTTTCCCATGTTATTGTAAACTTCGTGAAATAGTGCGGCTGAATTAACTGTGTGTTGTTCCGGATGCATATACATATCCACCGTTGCCTCGAGTACCGTTATCTTATCAAGCAAGTGCTTGCAGTTTGAGCACTCTGCATTTCTTGAAGTTCCCAGAGAATAGCTTGGAGGTGTTGAAGCTCCTGGAGAATAGCGTGGAGGTGTTGAAGATCCTGGAGAATAAATTAGAGTCGATGAAGATCCTGGAGAATAAATTGGAGTCGTTGAAGCTCCAGGAGAACCAACCAGTAGACGGACTCGTTCCTCTTTTTTTTTTTTTTTTTTTTTTATTTCCCATAAAAAATTTACATCAGAGAGTGTCTTTAGAGCCTTGTTAAAGAGAAAAGCCTACATAAGTTTTAACAACTAACCACATTATTTATATATTACACAAAAAAAGCATGTGATTGTTCACCTTTGATCGTGGACATGCATAGTATAGTTTACCACGGTTTTAGGTTTTATTTGATTTCTCGCAGAATATCATCTCCGGCTCCACAAGGACACGCAAAATTCATATGGCACCATCTTCACCATAATAACAGTGTGATATGTTTGTGGTTGTGATGGTAAGAATGTGTGTGATCTGTGGGTGATTGTGAGGATAATATCTGCTTTTATGGTAAAAAACAATTTTTTGGAGGGAGTATTTGGCGAGAGTATTTGGCGGGAGTATTTGGAGGGATTTTTTAGCGGAGACTACCCCCCCCCCCCCCCCCTCTCTTCCCCCTTTGGCGGAGAGTTATAGGTTACAAGAGGAATTGGGTCGATATAATTCTCTGGAGTTTGAGACATTACTTATCCTGTTCTAGCTAATTATGGACTCAGCATGTTGTAATGATAGACTTATCGACTCATCCGTTCTTAAAATCTAATGTACAACGGATAAACTTATCTCACTCATCCGGTGGAAGTCTAATATACAACGATAACTATATTCGACTCATCAGTTTTTTTGAAAAATTATTGTTAGAACGATTAGCAGTGGAATACTCGGAAGAGGAAGATCAAGAAGGAAATAATTCATCGGAGATTGAGATCAATTATCATGTTCTAGCTACTTATGGGTGATTTCTAAGTAGTTTTGCTACCTTTGATATGACTATCATCATTATAATGATAACATATCGACTCATCCGTTGAACATCTAATGTACAACGATAACATATCGACTCATCCGATGAACATATAATGTACAACGATAACATATCGATCATCCGCTTAAAACATCTAAATGTTACAACGATAACATTATCGACTCATCCGTTAGAACATATAATGTACAACGATAACATTATGCGGTCTCAATCCGTATTTGAACATCTTAATATACAACGATTGCATGAGAATCATCGCGAAAAAGGAAGATCAACAAGGAAAATATTCACCGGAGGATTGAGACATTATCATTGTTCTTGCTACTTTATGGTGTGCTAATTTCTAGGTTGTTTTTGCCTACCTTTGATATGACTATCATTGTTATAATGATAACATATCGACTCATCCGTTGTCTCCCCCCCCCCAGTTTGGACGACATCTAACGTGCAACGATAACATATCGACTCATCCATTGAACATCTAATGTGTAACGATAGCATATCGACTCATCCGTTAAACATCTAATGTACAACGATAACATATCGACTCATCCATTGAACATCTAATGTATAACGATAGCAGAGAATCATCACGAAGAGGAAGATCAAGAAGGAAATAATTCACCGGAGATTGAGACACATAACTTATAACATGTTCTAGCTATCTAACAGGTGATTTCTAAGTTAGCTTTTGCTATCCTTTGATATGACTAGCCCATCGTTTATAATGATATATCATTATCGACTCATACGTTGCGACATTATCATTGGACATCTAATATACAATGGTAACATATCGACTCATCCGTTGAACATCTAATGTACAACGATAACATATCGACTCATCCGTTGAACATCTAATGCACAACGATAACATATCAACTCATCCGTTGAACATCTAATGTACAAGGATAGCAGAGAATCATCGCGAAGAGGAAGATTAAGAAGGAAATAATTCACTAGAGATTGAGACACTTACTTATCATGTTCTAGCTACTTATGGGTGATTTCTAAGTAGTTTTGCTACCTTTGATATGACTATCATCGTTATAATGTAACACGATAACATATCGACTCATCCATTAGACATCGTATAACAACCCGCAATTTTCATCAATGTAAATATCCATCTATTAAATTAGATGCAATATAATATCCATCTATTATAAATATATCACCTTCTTACGGGGAAATTTTTTGCTTTATCTCATTATGCAACGTAACTTGCATCTCTAAAGTAAACGAGCTCACACAACCTCTATCAATGCCATCTATATCTATGTTTATATCATGTAAACATCTTAATATGTCAAGTTTATATCCTAATATCATTTTTACTAAGTACATTATCCATTTAACATACTTTTCAAAACGTTATTTCAAAAACAAGCATTAAACGTAAATGTTTACATCAAAACCTTAATTATATATAATATATACATATAAAATGAATGTGTAAGCCTTCAAACATATGTACAAGTATACAATGCACCATATTTGAATCATATTTTCCCTCTAAGTCAATGTACAACTCATTTAAGATCAATGTACAAGTCAATAATACCTAAATACATAATTAGGTCATTTAAGCTTCTAAACCATGTTTAAACTTTACACGACTTTAGCACAAGGTACAAGTACTTAATTCATGACTCCTAAACCCTAATCTATCCCTAATCTTAACCCTAATCCATGTTTTAAAACCCTAAACCTTAATTTCACTTTAACCTTAAAACTAAACCCTAAAACCTAAAACTAAGCCCTAAACACTAACCCTAAACACTAATCCTAAACACTAAACCATAATCCTAACACTAATCCTAAACCTTAACCTATCCTAAACCCTAGCCCTAACTCGAAATTAAACCCTAAAAACCCTAAATGAGCCCTAATCCAACCCGATACACATTTCCCTCCATTTCTACCCATTTTAAACCCAACCAAGCACCCTAACATTCTATGACTAAGCTACTATATCTCATAGCAGCTTACAAGCACCTTAAACTCAATACTCGGTCACCAAGGAGGCCTTGTCACTTCTTTGTCTTCCTTTTCCTAGCCGAACCACACAAACACCCCAAAATCCTTCCACTTTGCTTAGCTAGTCTTCTAGCTCTTCCTACTCATCATTCTAGCTTCCATGATTCAGCTAAGGTAGCCTTGACACTAATCAAATGAGTAAACTTAGGCACTAAGGCTCCTTGAAGGCTATAAATAGCCGAACACCCCTTTCATTTCATTTCATCCCACACATCTCATCTCATACCCTCAAATGGAATTCTAGCCTTCCATAGCAGCAATAGAAGATCAAGAGAAGTCCCTAAGCTCATAATAGAAGCCAAGAATCAAGAAAAATGAAGCCTTGAAGTCGTTACTAGGCGTACGAACCCGAAAACCCCATTTTGACCCATTTTAGCTCAAGTAAGCCTAAGATCTTGTTCCATAAGCTTATATTCTGTACAATAATGTTCATAATACTCTTAAGATCATGTATGAACTCTTGTTTGAAGCTTTGAATCCTCAAACCCATGTGTTTTTGATAAAAACCCTAAAAACGACCTGTTTTGATTTTCTAGCTAACGAATCCTTTTTCTAAACTTTTGTTATGTTAGAACATCTTATTTTAGCTTATTCTAATAAGCTATAACCTGCAAATATCATTTGGAACCTTAAAATAAGCTTGCATGGCTTTTTGGACTTGTTTTGCAAAAGTATTCCATGCAAGGGGTATATATCGTAACTTTTTGAAATTTATAACTAAAGGGGCTGAAAATGTCATTATTTCAAAGTTATAACTATAAAGACCTATTTTGCCAAGTTTCAAAGTTAAAGGTTTAAAATATAATATAGTATATATATATATATATATATATATATATATATATATCATACTTTTTATATAATGACTAAACTTGTAAAAAGTTTAAAAACCAAAGGGTAAATATATTGTATTGTTTGCAAACTTATAAAATATTATATTTTTATATTAATTATAAAAATATATAAATTATTCTAGCTTTTGATGAAACTTAAAACTATAATGTATCACATTACTAGGTAGCTTCATGTGAAAGGTTTCATTTGGGTATACGTTTTGACGAGTTTGCTGGATTTACGATTTAAAGTGTCCTGGCTCCTCAAACGTTTACTACATGACCTCTGAATTATGATGGCCCGAACAATGATACAATATTTCCATAATAAAATCCAATCAAAATGATACTACATAAAGTCTTAAAACATATCCAATCAAACTAAGACTTGACATATTACCCAGGTTGCGTGACGAGGCCGTTACTTTCATTTCATATACTTTTGCCATCAATCAGATTTCCCCTGTTAAGGTGAGTTCATAGCCTCGCTTTTCAATCTTTTGAATGTTTTATAAACCCGCGAGGGGATACATGCTTGTTTACAAACTCTTTTACATACTCGTTTATTTTATAACAATGTGATTGCTTTTCAAGGACTATGTGAGTCCATAACCTTGCATTTCAATCTTTAAATATTTCATAAACCCGTGAAAGGGATATATGCTATAAACCATGAATACAAGTGTTTTCCAACTGTATGTTTTCCTGATATATTATTGCATCTGTTGTCTAAGTCGTTTTATGCCAAAAGACCCCACTATCATGGACCATTAATCACTTGTGAGTGAACGTGAATATTGTGGATAGATCTATCGGGATTGACGAATCCCGTTTGTGTTAGCCGGATAGGTAACCAAATGCACTATATTTGAAACTCATAGGTATATGGAAATTACCTACACTAGGGGCCATTATCATTATATATATCATTATTGATATATACACAAATCAGTTTGTATGCCATGAGCTTAGATGCAATAATACTATTTTACATGATAATTGCATTCGTTGCAATTATTACCATAATATTAACTTGTATTCAACCATTTCAAACACTTATAGGTGTATAACAACGTAACCCACTGTTTATAATGATTTGTATTCAAACAGTTTTCCATAATAATTGTACTCATTGCAATTATTACACTTATGGGTATATAACAATGTAACCCACTATTGAACTTACGTTCAAACTATTTAACTTAAAATCTATGAATTTCACTCAACCTTTGTGTTGACTTTTTAGCATGTTTATCTCAGGTAATTGAGCAACTTATGGCATGGAGTGACACGGACTTGAAGATGGCTAAACTGTTATCATCAAACTTTATGTTTTTACATAGATTTTGAGACCTCCTTTTGTAAAATACTGATATATTATTGAATGATAACTAAATTTTCCAAAACGTCTCTTTTGAGTCGTTTTCTATTATTATGACTATTGTACTATGAAGTAATACTCCAGATTAGCTTCCGCTGCTATATGTCAAAAATGAGGGTGTTATAGATTGGTATCAGAGCCATGGTTATAGAGAACAAGGTTAAAACCTTAACTATAACTAGTTTTCTTCTTCTAGCCAAGTAAGTCTCCCGTGCCACATTCATTTCCCGAATAGTATGTAAGATACATACTACTATATTATTAATATAAATAACTTATGTTAATTACCCGGGGTGTTACACAGTTATATTTCATCCACCACCCTACTTATCGTCCTCATCCGATCCGATATTTGAGGATAGCTTTTTTCCTCCTAACTTTCCGACTTTATCGCCGCCGTCTCCGGACTATGTCCCCAGCTACACGGGAAACACTTCTCCTGACTCTTCCAAATGATTTAACTAAGTATCTTTTGGCCATACTAGTCTTCTCACCTTTACATGATGATCCGTATATGGAAATCATGCAAGCATATGATGCTACTGATAATGAATTACCTATTCCTCCACTTCAAGCTCCCATTGCTCCACCAACTATTGTATCACTATCACCAATGTTTGATTCATTCGAATTTCCTTCCTCCCGAGAGTTCACCACTAAAGACATTGAGACTCCTGCTAATCACCCATTCTAATATCTCCTTCTTCATCAGTAGATTCCTCATCACCGTTAGGTCAACTACACCACCACCAGACTATTCCTTTGATAAGTCTATCTTCGCAGAATTAGATAACTCATTATGGATCATACCGCGATCACTAGGAAGTGAACCAGACCCCGAGGAACCTAATGAGTCAGATGCTTGTGAAAGTATTCATCTCTGGAAATGAATCATTGAGAATATCCAAAGTTTGTGCATAAAGGTTCCTTCTGAACAGAATCAAGAACTCAAAAACAACAGGGATGCACCGCCTTTTCTACTTAGTTGGTTTATTAACACGTAACCAACATGAGGAGTTATATCACTCGGTGGCTTATTGTTGCACCACCTTTTTTTCTTTATTATTTTTTTACAATACCCCTGTATATAACATAACACATATCTCCCCACTTGAGATGAACATTATCGAAAGTGATAATATCAGAGGATCTTCCATGATCAAGATAATATATCATCAAAGTAGGTGCCAATCTTTGAACCATTTTCCTGAACCATGGACATAGGTAGCCAAAAATTTCAACACAAAGATAAATATAGACTATAGGGTTGGCTAAGGCGAAATGGTGTAGCAAAACATATAATATTGGGTGAAAACATAGATTGGCTCAACAAGGGTGATCTAGGGGTATCTTGCACTAATGATGAGTGCAACAAAAGGGTTTTAACATGGGAGGTCGACAAGTTAGTGTAACAAGTCAATAAACTATGACAACCTGCAATTGTCACCAATGTAATATCCATCTATTATAAATACATCACCTTCTTACAGGGAATTTTTTGCTTTATCTCATTACGCAACGTAACTTGCATCTCTAAAGTAAACGAGCTCGCGCAACCTCTATCAATGCCATCTATATCTATGTTTATATCATATAAACATCCTAATATGTCAATTCTATATCTTAATATCATTGTTACCAAGTACATTATCTATTTAACGTACTTTTCAAAACGTTATCTCAAGACAAGCATTAAACGTAAACGATTACATCAAAACCATAATTATATGTAATATATACATATAAAATGAATGTGTAAGCCTTCAAACATATGTACAAGTATACAATGCACCATATTTGAATCATATTTTCCCTCCAAGTCAATGTACAACTCATTTAAGCTCAAAGTACAAGTCAATAATACCTAAAAACCTAATTAGGTCATTTAAGCTCCTAAACCATGTTTAAACTTTACACCTCTTTAACACAAGGTACAAGTACTCAATTCATGACTCATAAACCCTAATATATCCATAATCTTAACCCTAATCCATGTTTTAAAACCCTAAATCATAAAAACAAAACCCTAAACCCTAATTTCACCTTCAACTAAAAACTAAACCCTAAACCTAAAACTAAGCCCTAAACCTTAATCCTAAGCCCTAATCTCAGTCCCAACACGAATCCTAAACCTTAATCTACCCTTAATCATAACCCAAATCCATATTTTAAAACCCTAAACCCTTAACCCGAAAGAAAAACCAACCCGACACCATTTTCTTTCCATTTTAACCCATTTTACACCCAAGCTAGCAACCAAGCACCTCAAGCAAGCACGCTAGCACCTCTATGACATCACCAAGCAAGCAACCAAGTATCTTACAAGTAGCTTGATTACCGCTTTGTCTCCCTTTTAGCTGTGGCCTCCAAAACACCTTCCAACACTGTCAGCTATTTCTAGCTTATAGACCACATACTAGCCCTCCTTAGTCACCTCAGCTAGCTAGGACACTTATCAAACCCTTAGAAGCCAAGAAAACTTAAGCACCAAGTGTTTTCACCCTATAAATAGTCAAACCAAGCATACCTTTCATTTCATCCCACGTATCTCATCTCATACCCTCAAATGGAACCCATTTTAGCTCAAGTAAGCCTAAGATCTTGTTCCATAAGCTTATATTCTATACAATAATGTTCATAATACTCTTAATATCATATATGAACTCTTGTTTGAAGCTTTGAATCCTCAAACCCATGTGTTTTTGATAAAAACCCTAAAAATGAACCGTTTTGATTTTCTAGCTAACAAATCTTTTTTCTAAACTTTTGGTATGTTAGAACATCTTATTTTTGCTTATTCGAATAAGCTATAACCTGCAAATATCATTTGGAATCATAAAATAAGCTTGCATGGCTTTTTAGACTTGTTTTGCAAAAGTTTCCATGCATAGGGGTATATATCGTAACTTTCTAAAATATATAACTAAAGAGGCTGAAAATGTCATTTTCCTAAAGTTATAACTATGAGGGGTTGTTTTGCCAAATTCTAAAGTTAAAGGTTTAATCATATATACTTATATATAAAGGACTAAACTTGTAAAAGTTTATAAACCAAGGGTATATACTATCATTTTTGTATTCTTAAAATTATAAAATATAATATTTTTATACAAATTATAAAAGTATATATCAATATTATAAGACTCGGTTATGTTAAAACCCAAAACATTTGTCATTATTAATCAACGATCGACGTATTTTCAATCAATTACGTTATATATTTAACGTAACTTATTATCGACTAGCTTCTGAAGAAACTTAAAATCTTATCGTATCATGTTACTAGGGAGCTTCATATAAGAGATTTCATTTGGGTATACATTTTGACGAGTTTGCTTGATTTACGATTTAAAGTGTCCTGGCTCCTCAAACGTTTACTACATGACTTCTGAATTATGATGGCCCGAACAGTGATACAATATTTCCATAAATTGATAAATCAAAGACATACGTTAAACATCATGAAGTTTTGAAACATAAACCATCACACTAAGACTTGACATATTACCCCAGGTTGCGTGACGAAGCCGTTACTTTCATTTCATATACTTTTGCCATCAATCAGATTTCCCTGTACTGTTAAGGTAAGTTCATAGCCTCGCATTCAATCTTTTAAATGTTTCATAAACCCGTGAGGGGGATACATGCTATAAACCATGAATGCAAGTATTTTTCTGTATGCTATCCTGATACATTATTGCCTAAGTCCCTACTTTTGCCATTAAGTCCCCACTATCATGAACCGTTAATTACTCGTCGGGGTAAGCGTGAATGTTGTGAATAGATCTATTTGGAACTGGACTCCCCATTGGTGTACCTATACTGTCGGTAACCAATAGCACACATTTGAATAACTTTGCGGGTGTTTGGCAAAGACACCCGTTGGGGCAATTATTTGTGGTTATTGATTAACCTAAGGCTTCGGTGTCATGAGCTTAGGGCAATAATACTATTTTTCATGATAATTGTATGTGTTGCAATTATTACAAACTATGGGTGTATAACAACGTAACCCACTATTGAGCTTGTATTCAAAACTGTTTACTATAAACCTATGAATTTCACTCAACCTTTGTGTTGACTTTTTAGCATGTTTATCTCAGGTAACTGAACATCTTATGGCACGGAGTGGCACGGACTTGAAGATGGCTAAACTGTTATCATTCAAACTTTATGTTTTCATGTAGATTTTGGGACCTCTGTTTGTAAAAACTCTGATGAAATAATGAATGATAACTTATCTTTTAAAAACGTCTCTTTCGAGTCGTTTTCTATGATTATGACTGTTGTACTATGAAATAATACCCCAGATTAGCTTCCGCTGCTATATGTCAAAAATGGGGGTGTTATAGATTGGTATCAAGAGCCACGGTTATAGAGAACAAGGTTGAAACCTTAACTATAACTACTTTTCTTTTTCCATCCAAGAAAGTCCTCCGTGCCACTACATCTCCCGAATAGTATGTAAAGATAAATAACTATTATACTATTATATAAATAAATTATGTTATTTACCTATTACTTTGCAGGGTTCTATTTGATGAGGACTTGGCAGTTAACCTTGGAAACAGATTCAGAATGGTAAGAGTAGAGTGGATTGGGTTCAGTGGTTGTTGTTGATAATGATATTGAGGAATTATTGTCACCAAATGATCATAATGCTAAAGGTAAAAGTGATTGTTTGATAAGTTTGGTTACTTACCTGATTAATGTGGTTCGAGGATGTTTGGGTCTGCTTATTTGATTTAATGAGTAAAGTAGCAAACTAGAACATACAATTTTTTATAAGCAAATTATTAATTTTTTCGTAGGTACCCTTTAGTTGTGTTAGAGTTACTTGGTTAATACTAATTATCAATGAAAACGGTAATATAATCGGAATTAGATATCGAGCGTTTAAATAATATCAAAAATCACAATCAATTAGCATCTTGCTAATTAATAATTAGATATTAATTACAGTTGCAACAAAAATATGAATGAAATTAGTTCTACAGTTACTAATTTATGAATGAGGTTTAAAGCTTTATGATAAATATTCCTTTGATTTCATTGGTGGTGACACTCAAGTACCAAAGTTGCAGGTGTGTTGATATCGTAAAAGATGCAAGCATTACACATTTACTTGTGCCACGTTTGAAAAAGTCACCTATTAGGGTTAATCAGAATTAATAGTTATAGTGTTTGTAATCCTTGATAATCAAATAGAGCTTCTATTGCTTTATGTATGAAATTCATCCACTTGACTAAAGTGCATCAAACAGTGCACAAAAGTTCATCAAATAGATTCCGCTAAACGTTCATCAAACTGATGCACAAAAGTTCATCAAACGATGCAAGTAAAGTTTGCATCATACATTATGATGATTTCCTTTTGTGTGTAATTGTGTATTCCTGATGTTTGGCTTCACATGAACTATAGTTTCTTGATATTGGTACTGTTCTCGGTTTGACTAGTGTTGGAGTGGATGCTAAAGTCCATATACTACACGGAACATGAATGGAATTTATACATAAAAGTTACCCTGCATATGAAACTATCGCATAGGCATTGGCTATGAAAAAGTGTAACAGGAAAAGTAGATAATATCATTTACATCTTGTGTTGTAAACTCTCTATATTAGTCTCACATTCAGAAATATGAATTGACTTCAGATTTAAGATTTCATTATAATAAAGTTCCATATTCTATATCTGTGGTTTTAATATAAATATGTTTCTTAATCACATTCATTGCTTTGGAACGTTGTTACTAGTGGATGATGTAACACGTGGTATCTCAATAGAGTCTTTCTTTGAAGGGAATTAAACTTGAATCTTTGCTTGGTCGTTAACCGTATTTATCTTATCCTTGTTTGGAGCCTCCTTTTTCGTCAATTTAATGAACCTAAAAGTATTGAAATTGTTTTACTTTTATGGTACAAGGGAATGTAATAACGTACTTCAACGTATGCATTAAAGTTATAAATGAGAATGATACTCTCCATTTAAGTAAGTGATAAACAAATGGTTTTAATTTACCACATATGCATTAAACTTAACAAACAAATGCCTTAAATTTAACACACAAATACCTTCAATGTAACAAACAAATGCTTTTAATTTATCTAGAGATTCACAAAAATGCCTTAAAATAAGCAAACTGATGCCTTAATGTTTTCATAAGTATTCCTCTAAAATAAACAAGCCCATGCCTTATTTACTAAAATCAAAACATATGCTTTAAATTTAACAAACAGATGCTTTAAATTTAACAAACAGATGCCTTAAATTTAAGAAAGAAATGCTTTTAATTTATCACATACGCATTAAGTGATTAACACAAATGCCTTAAATAAACAAACATATGCCTTAATGTATTCATAGAGATGCCTTAAACTAAACAAGCACATGCCTTATACTAAACAAAGATATGCATTAAACTGAACAAACAAAAGCCTTAAATTTACCAAACATGTGCCTTAAATTTAACAAACAAATACTTTTAATTTATCACATATGCATTAAGTGATTCACACACGCCTTAAAATAAACAAACTGATGCCTTAATGCACTCACAAAGATGCCTTAAACTAAACAAGCACATGCATTAAACTGAACAAATAGATGCCTTAAATTTAACAAACGATGCCTTAACTTTAACAAACAAATGCTTTTAATTTATCAAATATGCCTTAAGATATTCATACAGATGCCTTAAGATAAACAAACAGATGCCTTAGTGTATTGGAAGTTACACAATCTCAAAATCCAATTGATAATAACTTGGAAGTTACATAATCTCAAAATTAAAAAAAAGACAACAATGCCACTTGCTGATATAACACACTAAACTGAGGCACATAAACTAAAACTTGCATACAAGTTGAAGCTAAGTTGCAAACGATTGAATCAAACATGCAACCACAAAACCAAAACAGTTGATGAACTTGCAGCCACACCACATAATCTACTTTTAATAAACAAACTGAACTTGCAAACGAGTTGACACTAAACTTGCAGGTGAGCTGGAACAAAATTTACAGCCACAAACCAATAATTAATTGAAGTTGCAGCAACAACACATTATCCACTTTTGAAAAACAGTCTGGTTCCATTGTTGGACTCATTACAGATGTCTAGCCAACGAGTGCTTAAAATTCGTACAAAAGGGCTTTTTTGTCGGAAACAACACCTGCATTCCAAGATCCTCTAACAATACAATTCTGCTTTTTTTACATACTAACATGAACTAATTCGATATTAAAGTGAATAAAACTATGAATAAAGGTATTTTCGAATCTTGTAATACTCCTCGCATATTGGACCCTCATTAACTATGTGTTGGATAGCAGCAGCACCACCCTACATGTTAACTATTAAACTACGAGCTATAATAAACAGTAAAATACACGGGGTGACCGAGTCTTTTTCTAATATCTAACAGATTGCTTTACGTACCTTGTGACTTGCATCACGAACTTTCCTCAATGTCACATACTCCCCGCAACGTAACGCCCCACAAGAAAATTCTACCTAAAACGGTTTATTTATGTATGCATTACATGAGCCACCACTGGTCATAATCTTTTACATAAAAATATCATATGCACGTTAGTGGTATTATCCGTGTCATAAAACAAACATATGCATTATACTGAACCAAACAAATTCCCTGATATATGCCCTAAATCATTTAAAACAGATGCCCTAAACATTTGCTATACATACGCTTAAAATTAACTAAATATATGCCCTGAATCATTTCAAACATATGCCCTAATGTTAACAAACAGATGCCCTAATTTTAACAAACAAATGTCATGAATCTAATGATTTGCATTGTCCAACCATAATTATATAGGAACACTCGAAACAAAACTTTTATTGAAATTCATATCAGGTATATCACAGTCACCCATATGAAACCAAACACCAAAAACTTCTTTAGGACAATTCATTTATTTCTAGTCATTTTCCTAAACAGTTGAAGTCCTAATAGATGTCCTAAACTATTGAAAACAAATGCCTTAAATATTTGCCATACATACGCTTAAAATTAACTAAACATATGCCATGAATCATTTCAAATAGATGCCCTAATATTAACGAACAGATGCCCTAATGTTTAGCAAAAAAATGCCTTGAATCTAATGATCTTCACATTTAATAGTTTTCATGATATCTAGATGCCTTGAATCTAAGAATCATAACTACTACACACATAAACAATATTGATAATTTTAATATTACAATATTATCAAACACGAATAAAACCATCAACCATTTATCAACATATACGAAATGTACCACGTCCACTTGTTTCTTCAACCAATATTTTAGTGGGACTGCGATAATCTCTTAACTTATGTTTAGTTACGATTCAAATTTTAAACATGATGATGTTTATAAAAAATGTTAGATATATGTATAAAAAAAGTTAAGAATACATATTACAAAATGACCCAAAAGTGACAACTAATATTTTATGAATCATATGTATAAAATGTAAAGTGACTAAACAGGGACAATGAAAAAGTACGTTGGTATTTTATGCAAGTTAATGTCTCATAAGTTCTTTAAATAACGGAAACACTAAAGCTACAAACAGATGCCCTAACGAGACAAACAGATGCCCTAATGTGTCTAATGATGCACTAAACATAACAGATACACTAAACATACAAACAAATACCCTAAACTTATGCTTATTTTAGTTATTTATAGTACGCAATGTATGGATAAGAATGGATAAATACAAACAGATGCACTATATTATATTTATGCTGACCTTGGCTACCACACAAAGCAGCTCTTCATGAAACAAGACATCAGCTTTGCGATAATACTGATAAAGCTCTGAATCAGTCCCCCATAAGGTAACCATTCAGCTGGTGTAAAATCAACGACTTTTTTACAATTCAAGCCTGCCGAAACCAAGAGATAACGGATCAAAACACAAATGTGTCATCAAGAACCTAAAAGCTTATGGTAAAATCTCAAAATTTAAAGAAATAAATTTAGTATTTGTGTGAAATTATATTTACATGTTTATAAGGTAAAATCGCAAATTTGTTCCACGTGTTAAAATTGCAGTTTACCTGGTTACGAGAATCGTCACATTTACCTTTGCCAATAAACTATCCCATACAAAGAAATCTCCATTGGAATATCCAGCGAAAAGAAGCCAACCCGATATTGAAAACGCAATGGTAGTCACATTAGGTAGAAATTTTTTGCAGATTGACTGGTGTACCTTTCTAATGGAGGCAGTGGTGTTTTCGGTAGCATCAAAGGCATCGGTCTTTCACGAATGCGGTGGCTCATCAATAAGTATCAGCAACCAAACTAAAACTAAATACTAAAATTTAAGATTAATAAGTATCAACAATTTTCACAAACAGATGCCCTAACCTAAACAAACAGATGCCCTAACTTAAACAAACAGATGCCCTAACTTAACATACAACTAAGTAGACGTCAAGATATAGACATTAGCCACGTATTATCAGACCATTCAAGGATTTTTGAAGTATCCAGTTTGGAACAAGCAACTCTAAACTATAAACTTTTCACTCATAAAGGAGTGTTTGGAATTACTTATTAAAGATACTTATTTCACTTTCAATTTAAAAAAGTTTAAATAAGGAAGCCCAAATTCAGGACCGAGAGTACACTTTTGGAATTTAATTTGGATAAGCAGTGTAAGTATCTTTCAATGATCAAACATACAAGCACAAGTTCATCTAGAAAAAAGAAAAGTAAACAATCAAGCTAAACTTGTAGATAAATGACTCTATACCATATCAGACATCATGAAAGCTTATCAATATCACATAAAAGATGGAAACTAACCTGAGCAAGGACATCATTCATGAAATCACTAGCATTAGCATCTTCATGTCTCAAGATTCATAAAATACGCATCAATCTTATTTGGAGAAAATGGTTTGCAATCCCAGCAATGTCATATTCAAGATCATAAATCATACAAACATATGCCCTAAAACAAACAAATGCCCTTAAACATGCAAACAGATGCCTTTAAACAAACAAATGCCCTTAAATCATACAAACAGATGCCCTTAAATCAAACAAATGTCCTTAGAATATATTGGATCAAAATTACATGCGCATACATTTAAAAGATCACCACTAGAACACGAGAAGCACAAAAATGTCTATAATATGATAGTAGGTGTCGTATATCACAACATTCAACCTGCTGCACCAACCACAACACATACGCACTAATATGTGATATGATGCCATAACATGTAAGATGATGCTGCAAATATACACATAGATGCCCTAACTTGTCATATCATTCAAAATAAACACATATTCATGAAATTAGCGCATCACAATCTAAAATCTCATTCAGACATTGTATCAAACACATTTTCTACTAATACAGTAACCTACACATCGGCTAATAAAACCTTACAATTACACATACATGCATTTTCGACTCATAACATAGCCAACAAACAAACACCTTCAACATAAACATTCCTGTACAATTATATGAAAACAAGTAAACATCAACATTTGACATATATGAATACAAAATTAGTGCATCACATCTAGAAAATTTCATTTAGACATTTTATCAAACGCCTGGTGTGCAGTTTTAACAAACATGGTTTTCTTTCATTCTTCTATCAAATTTGTTCCATAACTGATAGAATACATTATGATATGAGGATAAACTTTCAACAAAACTTCAAAAATCATTGTATTATTGATTTAAATTTGATCAGTTAACAAAATTAGTGCACTTACAAGTTATTTCTTGATTTTTTTTTTCATTCTAGTATGATTCACGGTTTTAAGTTCTCCATTATTTCAGTGAGTTGTTAATCGAATTACAATATTAGGGGACTTATGTGTAATTTGATCAGATTTTTGTTTTTGATTGGATTTGTGTTTTTCGATCGGATTGTGTGTTTTTATGATGATAGATTGTGCGTTTTATGATGATCATAGTTACGTTTTTTGATCAGATTGTGTGTTGTTTTTTATGATTGAGTTCTGCTTTTGATAAGCAAAATGGTCGTACTATGTGATGTCTCAAAATGAGACTCATAACTGATGCTCCCCATCTTCTTTTTGTTATTTTCATTTTTTACCCCTGAAGTTTGACACGTTTTCAAAATCTACCCTGTAGTTTTGTTTTCTAGGTTTTCTACGAATATAAGGTTTTCTCTAGAACCCATCCCTACACACACACACACACACACACACACACACACACACACACACACACACACACACACACATATATATATATATATATATA
>BQNB010084030.1:0-28868 GCA_026074375.1 Tanacetum coccineum
TAAGTAAAGGCGAGGTTATGAACTTCACCTGATAGGCAGATGTAGTAATTATTCTGAAATGAAAGCTGACGACCTTATCACAATGTTATTCAGTAAACGTTTGAGGAGCTAGATCACTTTAAACCGCCAACCTAACAACTCAGTCAGAACGTAATACCAAGATGAAACCTCTTAATATGAAGCTCCCTAGTATTGTGATATGATATAATCGGGCTTTCGGATGATTGGTTTTAAGTGTTTTATTAAATATCTGGAAATGTTAAGCACGAGAAGCGTTAATTAAAGTTATGTCTGGTAAGGTTTTAAACATGATTTTATACTTTTTCAAAATGTTACATTTTAGACCCTGGGGTTATAGGAAATTGCAAATAGACCCATGAGGTTTGCATTTTTACGACTTTGGTCCTTCAACTTTGAAAGATATACCAAGTAAACCTTGGACTTTGAAAAGTGACATAATAGACCCCTATAGTTATAACTTTGATAAAATGACACTTTTAGTCCTCTTAGTTATAAGTTTCTGAAATTTACGATATATACCCCTTGCATGGATTATAATTACAAAACATGTCCAAATTGCCATGCAAGCTTATTTTAACATTTCAATAGACATTTATAAGTTATAATAAACTAAAATATGAAGTTTTAACATAACACAAGTTTAATTTAACGATTCGTTAAGCTAGGAAGTAAAACGGGTCAAATTAGGGTTTTAAAATGAAAACGCGCGGGTTTTAAGATTAAATTCTTTCATGACTTATCAAAGCACTTATTTTAACATTATATAAGCTTATTAGGATAGATTATAACAATAGTTTACAAGTTTAGCTCATAGTTTAAGTAAAAACATGAAATTAGGGTTTCGGGTGTACGGTTTTGGATCAAAAAGGCATAACACTTAGGTTTTTGAGTTCAAAGCTTTATATTATGATTTTAGCAAGATCATATGAACATTATGACGTTATGAAAGCAGAACATAAGCTTAGAGAACCTGGTTTGAGCTTATAGCTTGGAAACGGGTCAGAATCGGGACTTTCGGCTTCGTACGCCTAGAATAACGACTCCCGGGCTTCGTTTCTTGGTTTCTTTTGCTTCCTTTCTGTACTTGAGACTTCTTAAGATCTATTAGAATTCATATTGAGCAAGGAGTTGCTACTATGAAGGGTTATAGAGGAGGAAGTGGGGGATGAAGAAAAATGAATGATTTAGGTTCCTATTTATAGTAGTTTGAAGGCAAAAGAGTTAAGGAACACTTAGGATCTGTTCATGGACGTGTGGAGGGTCTAGTAGGTGATGTGTTGAAGCTATGGTGTGAGTATGAGGGTCTAGGATAGTAGATTGAAGTGGTGGAAGTGTTTTTGGGGTGTTTGGGTGTCACGGCTAGAAGATAGACAACAAGGCCATCATGTGTCTTCAATTTTGACCATGGAAAGGTAGGAGCAGGTGGGTAAGCTGCTCCAAGGTTTCTAGAAGGAGTTCATGTAAGTATCTTGCACATGGATGGGTCTTAAATGGGTCAAAATGGGTCAAGTTTAGCCGCGGGTCAGTTTTGGGCTCGGCATGGTTTTCAAGAGTCTTTCCAAGGTACATTGTTTTTATAATGATTAAGGATTGATTAAATAGGTTTTTAAGGTCTGGTATTAAAGTAATTAGCAAAGATTAGCAATTGGTTTGGGTTAAAATGGGTTTAAAATGAAGAAATGAGGTCACGGATACCAAATGGTATGGTTTAGGGTTTTCTTGACTTTCTTGGTTTATATTTTGTATACTTTTCAATGAAGTTTGGTCGTTGGTTTAAGTTAAAATTGGTTGAAATTGAATAAACGGGTCAAAATGGTAATTAGGGCATAATTAGGGTTTTCTGGATTCGTTAGGGTTTTCTAGGCTTTGATTTAAGGTACATTGTCAAGTTGAAGGTAGATAATGATTTGTAAACTTAGTTTATGAGTTTACAATGGCCCTTGGTTAGTTATTTGGGATTAGAATAGTTTAAAACAAGTAAACGGGTTAAATGAACCAATTGAGAGTACATTTTCGGGTTTCTAGATATGTTGTAACGTACAAGTGAAGTAAATTATCCAGTAATGATGAAATAATGATTGAATAGAGATTGATATGATTGTAAAATAGAATAAGTTATTACATAATAATTTAAGTGGAGTGATTTGGGTTTACAATGGATAAAAGCCAAGAAACAGGTCATGGTTTAGAAACTAGCTCGGTTTTAGGGTTTAGGGATTTGAATTAGGATTTTGAGTACAAAAACATGAATGAAAGATTATGAATGGAATAATTAGGATTCATATGTTGTATAATGAGTGTAGTAGCTTGCTTACAAGTGGTGGTGAAGAAATTAGAATGAAAACGGAGGTAAAACGGCTATTTTAGAGATCATGCTTAATGACTTGTACATTGAGCTTATAAGGATTTGTACTTTGATTTAAAGAGATTATATATTTCAAATGAGATGTTATATTATTTGTGCATATGCTTTAGTGGCTTGTGCATTCACTCTAGATGTTAATGGAATTAGGGTTTAGAGGTATACGATAATGGTTTAAAGCCCGTTTTGATATAACATTACGAATGGTACATTATAGGAATAATGTACTTTGTAATAAGGATATGATGATATTGACTTGACATATTGTGATGTTTGCTTGACATATATAAATACAGGGTTGTCATAGATAGGTTGCGTGAGCTTGTCTACTTTAGTTATGACATACTGAGATATATAAGTAATGTAATAAAGCGAAAAATTTCCCCGTACAATTGTGATAATAGTAAAATAGATTCTGCATTTGATGACAATTCTTGGGTTGTTATAAGATTGAATACGATCCCCATCACGGTTCCTTTTGTTGTTCAAACCACCCCTTTCATGAAGAAGCTTAATGTTTCTCCCAGCATTAGCTACCTGAGCCACATCAGTAAACTCCGTGTTCATAATCCCATCCAAAATCCAGTCACAAAGGGCCCACTTGAAATGTTTAGCCTGCTCTTCTGGAGGACCTGCTTTCTTTCCAACGAAACCTGCCAACCTGAGAAATCGCTTCATAAACTCACCAGTGAGTTCACCCTCTCTTTGACGAATAGTGTGATACTCCCTCTCAAACTTCTGATGCTCAGACATCGAGAAATAATGCAAAAAGAAAATCTCATAGAAGTCCTTCCATAACAATGCTGCTACATACGCATCACCTCCCTTGGCTTGTTTAAAAGCCTTCCACCAACTAAGAGAATCACCTTCAAACTTATAGCTAGCTAGCCTAGCTTTAAACTCGTCAGCACATCCCAACACCTCAAACAACTTCTCGATGTGAGCAATCCAGTTTTCAGCATCAACTTGAGTAGTAGCGGAGCTAAAAGATCGAGGCTTCTGTTTTCTAAATCTCTCCAACCAAGTGTGGATGGTAGGGGGTTGGTCCACACTTCCCCCAACACCATTCTGACGGAGCTCATTAGTGATCTGGGTAGTGAGACGAGGTAGCAATGCATCGACTGCCCGCTGCACCGCCTCATCAAAAGCAGGACCTGAAAATTCAGGGGTATTTTCACAAGTGTTTACCATTTGAGTAATCAACAAATGAAACAGTGAAGACGCTTAAGGGTTTAGATAAAATACGATAGGAAGCGATAATATCAAAATACGAAAGGAATATCAAAATACAAACGGAAGCCTAATGTCTACCCAATCCTCACAGTTTATAACCTAGGTCTTACAGGTCGAAATGGCTCTGATACCATAATTGTAACACCCCGCTTCGATAGAGAGACAAAGGGTCACATTATGGTGTCACATCAGAACATATATAACGCAAGCGGAAGACTTTATTTAATAAATTATTGAGCCAAAATCAAAATATCTTTCCAAAAGTATAAAAGCCCAAACATAAGGGGTCTAAATGCAAAACTTCATAAGATAAAGGTCTTCAAAACATTATTCAAAAGATAAAAGTTCTCTAGGGTAGGTCTTCTAACTCTTCCTATACACATCTCTCATTTCCCAGCTTCCCGCTTAATACCTGCCGCAGGAAAAGAAATGCGGCTAGGCTAACGCTTAGTGAACAGATATATACAATATATAACAAATGAAGTGAATGATAAGATAACGAACGGATAACAAAAACCTGCCAAACAGATGTCAAACGATATATATACAGATCAAGGAATAGGGTAGGAAGAATCAAAGAGTAAGAATATAGCACAACAAAGGAAATGCCCACGAGCCCACAAATATGTCTACACATGATACATGAATAGACCTAACAAATATTTCCACATAGCCACATAATCAATGTACACAGGTGGATCAGACCTGATGTACCCAAATGTGAAATGGGGTGTATTGCACACACTCACCATTCACCTAAACAAAACAAAACGAAGTACCTAGGATGCATCCATACGCTCCCTACAAAACAAAGTCATATCCAGATATACACAAGCACTATGGCGAGTGTACAACATATATAATCAAATCATATCCAGTGCACATACAAAAGGGAACGTCGTGGACCAATCACACCGCCACAGATAGTGTCATGCCATCGGTGCATCAATGACATGGCCATGGTACCTCCATGGCTAGTTACAAATAGCTCGGGCAAAGGGTTAGGCAAAGGATAGCAACCAACAAATTTCAAATGTTCTATTTATGGTAACAAATCTAGGCATAATCAATAAAGATCAAATAGGATCACGAATGAGGATATCAAATCAAACAGAATACCAACGAATAACAGATAGAACTAATCATGGATAGCAAATCAAATGGAAATATCCATCGAATATCAAATAGATCAATTTCCAACAAATGAGAGTGAAGTGTCCTTACTAAAAGAACGGAATATCTGTACCTTAGCGAATGCACACGAACAAAAATGAATACAAACGGAAAGGAATCACAAAGATGTCACCGGATCTACAAAATCATGATTACAAGTATTACTTAACTTATTTTAAAGATTACTACTCAAACTTACCAAAAAACAAAAGGTTTGACTTTACTTATTTAGGGTTTCCAAAATTCTGAATTTTTACTACTTATTTTAGGTAAGTTTCCTTACCTAAAAACCCAACCAAATCACCTTCTAAAATTAATCCAAAAATCACAGGTCTTCCCTAATGTATCTAAAGTGTCCACAATCAAGGGTTTGATTTATTTCCAATTTTAGATGACCCTATGACTCTTGTTACCCAAAACAGTCCTGAAATTAGCCTGGCAGAAACTTATGAAAAGTTGACACGAATTTACCCTACTTAGACATCTTGAAAAATTATGAAAAAAATTGGGAAGTAGCTAATATTATGTATTTTTACCAATTCGAAAATTATCCCTTAACTCCTTATGGTTTTCGAATTAAAAATCAAATACTACAAGTGAAATTTTCGGATTTGATTTCCAGAATTGACACTTAATCTCTTAACACCCAAAAACCATACTTCCCGACCTTGAAAAATTACAAACTCAATTGTTTGAGAAACTAAACTCAATGAATTTAATAATAGGCACAAGAATTATCTTAAAATCAATTTTTATGAGTGAGATATGACCCGATGAACATGACCTAAAATTCTGCCCAGAATTTTAATCAAGAAAACCCTAATTATCCTCATTCAAAACTTGTAATCTTTCATTTATAACAAACTTAATGTTTTATTAGGGTTCATAACATGTTATCAACCACATTCCAAAAGATTTACCTATAGAAAAACTTTAACATATATGTTCCTAAGATTAATCCTTTTGAAAATCATGATTTCATGTGCAAATTTAGTTTAAGAACATGGTGACCATAACAAGAACACAAAAGATGAGATGATTACCAATGGAGGACGGAGAGGATGAGATGAACACAATGATTTATCATCGGTTTACCACAGCTGCCCAGAAAGTGACGAACATAAAAACCCTAAACGGATTTTTAGATTTTTCTTCGTTCTTCGACCATAAAACCTTGAATCCTAGATATCAAGAGCAACCCGCTCTGATACCACATGTTGAGAATCGATCAGCCCATCTAGGATTAGTTTTACGAATAACATTAATACGCAGCGGAATAATAAGAACAATAATGCTATTCAACAAGGTTTAACTACTAAACATTGAAGCCTTCATTATATTTGATCAGAATAAATGAGACTACAATCACTATCTAATACACTAACTACTACTACTACTAAATATGTACACACACGCTTTTGCTAGACTCTCATTGAGAAGTCTGCTATTCTATTCTATGGATGGATGCCTAAAACTATTCACCCTACCTCTCTTTATATACTAGAGAGGCTAGGGTTTACAAGAAAACCTAGCTTTGATAAGAAGCTAACTTAATATTACGTGTTAAGTCCTTGTTGTTTCATCTTTCTTCTTTTCTTCATATGTGGTTTTGTAATCATCAAATCTCAAATCCCAACAATCTTCCCCTATTTGATATTACAAAACAATCTTCATGTATGAAACAATCTTCAAAGCTTCCCATTGACTTAAGATCTTCTTGTACATGTCACCACTCATAAATAAGCTACAAACCATATATCTTTTCCCCTTTTTGTAATCATTAAATAGGGGTCATTTATAGATAAGCAACTTGTGAAAACTTCCCTTTAAGTGGTACATGTAGATAGTTAAACATGTTAACAATAAGCCTCCCCTGAAAGTATGCTAACCATATATTGAATCTCGAACTCAGTAGGCTCCAAGTAGTAATTATTGATGAAGATAAATGAGTATAATCCATATGTTGAAGAAGTAGAATTTACTTAACTTGTGTCTTATGTCTTGTACTATCCATATGACGTCGAACTCATACCAAACAGGAAAACGTATAAGTAGACCGCAACCTCTTGACAAAATCCTCATTTTCTATATGAGACACTGAGCACAACAACGTAACTCCTTAAAGTGATAGCAAATTTACGTAGTAAGCATCATAAGGTAGATCGTACACCTTTGCTAGATTCATCAAGTCTTCGTCACAACAATTAAGCACAAACAAGTTACCTCAAAATGTTGTACGCCATTTGAGATATGATAAGAACACAAACCTGTGAAAATCAACTACAACATCAAATAAGCAATAACCAATTTTCTTCATAATAATCCCCAAAAACAAGCCAGAATTTCATCATCTATCCGAGATTCAAACGCGTCTGTTGTCCAACATCAGACAATGCTAGCAGTACCAAAAATCAAACCCAGCGGTACTAAGTGAAAAGCGCTAGCGGTACAAACCATCCAAAGCAATTAGTAACACTTTTTCTGTCCCAAATTTGTCACTAACCTGCTCTTAGCGACACATTATCTGTCACTAAACTGTCGTTACGCTGTCGCAAACTCGAGCGGTACTAACTATATAAAGAGCGGTACTAACTCTATATAGAGCGGTACTAACTCATGGCATTAAAAACTTCAAACATTCAAGACAGTATGAACATAAACATAGTAGTACTTTGCTCGTCGCACTTCCTTTGGCAACATAACCTTCATCTTGTACAAACAGCACCTTTTAAGCCCACAATTCAAACGAACAGTACTAATATGTTTGCATATACACGGCAGCATATGTATTCGAACAATAGTATCATGAAGCCCAAATAGTAAAAATATCACAAGCAGCATAAACAATCAAATGAGCAGCACTAATACTTTTTAAACATCATTAAGTGATATGTGTTAGCTGTATGAACATCTATTAAGCCCAATACCTGATGTGATCAGCCCAAGCAATATAATAGTATAAGAACAGCAAACAGTATTAATACCATATCTTCAAACTGTCGCGTTCGCATCCAAAGCTTCCATATCTAAACCCTAAAAATCAAGGTTTCAAATCTCCTCATTCTTATAACAGATCCCCTCATTAAAACGAGATCATCTTTGTTCTCCATATAATATGAACAGCCTGTATAACACCAGGGAAACACTAACACCACAACTTCCATCATTACTTACTCATCCACCAACATGAACACCATTAATAAATACATTCAAGATTATCAATAACATTGCAACCTGATATATTGAACCCAATCTGCTTTTGTCACAAGCAGTATTAAATCATGACGAGCAGTTTTAATCATCTTGAAACCCAACGAACCATAATTAATATTACTATGATAACATTAATGGTGATTAGGGTTTTGTCTTCTAACAGTTGATATCGTTTAGGAATTTTAAACGACGATCCAAATGATGCATTGTGGTGATCAGAATCAACAATAAACAAAGTTGAAATTCTAACACTTTACATGATGATGATCAGAAGTATATGCAAGCCATGTCCATCTCGACTAGGGTTCATCATTGATCTAAAATCAACTCACCAAAGCTAGTCAAACAATAACTTTGAAAAATGCCTTTTCTGCAGCAGTTTTATAAAAATCATATCTTTAATTTGAGGCCTCAAATCAAAGATCTCTCCGGTTAGATCGTACATATATGTGTATAGAACCTCCAGTTAAAATTTCGTGATGATCTAACGGTTAACGAACGATTTATCATCGTTTTACCACGGCTGCCCAGAAAGTAACGAACATAAAAACCCTAAACGGATTTTTAGGATTCTTCTTCGTTCTTCGACCATAAAACCTTGAATCCTATATATCAAGAGCAACCCGCTCTGATACCACATGTTGAGAATCGTTTAACTCATCTAGGATAGTTTTACAGATAATATTGAACACGCAGCAGAATAATAAGAAAGCAATATTATCAAACAAGGTTTTAACCGAACATTGAAGCCTTCATTATATTTGATCAGGATAAATAAGGCTACACCAACTATCTAATATACTAACTACTACTACTACTAAACGTGTACACACACACGCTTTTGCTAGACTCTCATTGAGAAGTCTGCTATTCTATTCTATGGATGGATAAACATTAAAGCCTTCATTATATTTGATCAGAATAAATGAGACTACAATCACTATCTAATACACTAACTACTACTACTACTAAACGTGTACACACACATGCTTTTGCTAGACTCTCATTGAGAAGTCTGCTATTCTATTCTATGAATGGATGCCTAAAACTATTCACCCTACCTCTTTTTATATACTAGAGAGGCTAGGGTTTATAAGAAAACCTAGCTTTGATAAGAAACTAACTTAATATTACATATTAAGTCCTTGTTGTTTCATCTTTCTTCGTATGTGGTTTTGTAATCATTAAATCTCAAATCCCAACAAGAATTTTAACAATGGTGGTGATAGGGAGAGACCCTATGGCCGGCCAAATAATGAAGAAAAAGAGGGGATGAGGTCAAAATAATTTGTTGCAAAATATAGAGCTAGTTTTCAATTTTCTTCACACTCTTTTCCAATTTTAATCCCAGCTTCAAAATTAAAAGATATTGGTGAATATTCACCTATACATGGCCTGCCTAATTAAGGTAAAAGGGGGGGAGGGGGATATATTTTTTACCTTTTTAAAACATTACACAAAATATTTCCTAAACCTTTAATACATATCTCTTAAAAATACGTTTTAACTAAAAAGGAAAGTAAATTAATCAAAATTTTCAAAATAAATATATTTTTTTATTTAAAAACCGGCCCCTTATATATAATATAGGTTTTATATATTTTTTTAAATAAAATACTTTAGGTTATATTTCCATTATTTCTAAAATCCACAACTTAAGGTTTTTATTTCCAAAATTCTTTTATTATACCTTAGGTTATACTTCAAAATTAATAAAATGAAATGAAAAATTCAAATTTTCAAAATTTGGGTTTTACAACATGCATCAATTCTAAAATTTTGTATACAAGCATGATACCTTCTACAGATTTAAAATTGACAAGAAGAAAAGATTCAAGCTCACCTTGGAAGTCTTTAGGGATATCTTTCAGATTTGCCCAAGAGTACAGGGTCAAGAATTTGGCGCCCTTCCTTCTAAAGAAGACACTATATCTTTCTTAAGAGATCTTGGTCATACTGAGGTTATCAATTCACTCTATGATGTTGTTGGCGATCAGATGCATCAACACTGGAGAACCTTTGCTGCTCTTATCAACAGAAGTTTATCTAGAAAAACTAGCGCTCTTGACAAACTTCGTCTTTCCCGAGCACAAATCCTTTGGGGCATGTACCATCAGAAGAATGTAGACTATGTGGAACTACTTTGGGAAGACTTCACTTATTAGATTGACAACAAAGTCTACAAAAAGCAAGAAAAGATGTACTACCCTCGATTCACAAAAGTTATCATCCACCACTTTCTAATTCAAGATAAGACACTTTCATGAAGAAACAAAATTGGGATGCACACCTCAAAGGATGACTACTTTATTAACACCTTAAGATTTGTTTCAAGAAAAGAAGCATCTTAGATCTATGGAGCTATTCTACCTGAATGTTTGACCAGTCCTGAGATGAAGGAATCCAAAGCTTACAAGACTTATCTTAGCTATGCTACAGGTGTTGTACCTCCCAAGATTGCCAGAAAATTCAAGAAAGTATCTCCATCTAAGAAAGATAGTGTTCTTGTCTAAGCAGATGAAGAACCCGTCCAGAAAAGCAAACGAGTTAAGAGATCTGCCAAGAAATATTTAACTACTCCAGCTACAGGCATTATCATCAGAGAGACTCCAGTGAAGACTAAGTCTAAAGGAAAGGAAAAGGTGGATGTTTCACGTAGAAAAGGTATTGAGTTGTTATCTTAAGTGGCTTTGGCTGAAAAAGCTCAGTTGAAAGAAGTAAGGAAAAAGAGCATAAGGGACTTCCACAGAACACATCCTAGTGGTTCTGGTTTAGTTGTCGAAAAACCGCCAAATGTTGAAAATATCAAACATTCTGTCAAAAGTAAAGGAACTAGTGTAAAACCAGGGGTTGCCGATGTGACCAAAGATGACTCAACTGAGAGTGAATCTGAATCATGAGGAAATGATGAAGATGACAGCAATGATGAAAGTGATGCAGCAAGTGAACACAGTGATGAAGAGAATGAAAGTGATGATGAAGAAACCCAATCTGATAGTGTCAAAGGATCAGACTCAAAGAATGAAACTAAAGAGATTGAATCTGATTCAGAGAAAAAAGAAGATGTTAAAGATGATGATGAAGAAGAGGACGAGTTTATACACACTCCCTCCCAGTATGATGATGAAAATGATGATAAGATTGAAGGTGATAAAGACAAAGGGATGGATTTTGATGCTGATAAGAATGCAGGTTTAGCTGAACCTGTTCATGCTAATGAAGGAGTTCGACAGGATGGTGTCGATGCTAAACTGACTGAAGCTCAACAAGGAAATGAAAATGTAGAGATCGCACAAGAATAAGTCATTGAAGTTGCTAAAGTGACGACTATAGATGCTCCAAAGGAGACAGAAGTTCTAGCTACTGCCTCTTCCCAATCATCTGACTTGGCATCCAAGTTCTTAAACTTCTCAGATATTCCTCATACTGATGCAAAATTGTTTCTCCATTCGACGTCCTAGTCCAACATGAGGAACCAAATACTCAAGCTACCACACTCCTTCCTATACCTGTTTCTGTCATTACATCCTTCCCACAATTTTCTCAAACCTTCACTCCTCCACCTCTTGTGTCAACACTCACACCACCGTCAACAACTAAAACAACAAATCCTCCAACTACACTTCTTGATTTTGCATCGGTCCTTAAATTCAATGAAAGAATAATAGCATTGGAAAAAGAAGTTGCTGAACTCAAGAAAGACCCATTACATACTCATGTGACAACTTTAGTTGATAATCATCTAGAGACAAGGTTGGGAGATACAAGAGAAGAATTCATGAACTTTCTTTTGCAGTCACTCACTGAAAGAATCAAAGAGCAAGTAAAAGATCAGCTGCCTCAGATTCTACCTAAGGAAGTGTCTAACTTTGCTCCACCTGTGATCAAAAATATGATTGAAGAGTCACGAAATGAAGTTACTCTGGCAAAGGCATCTTCTCAACCGCAATCATCTTATGAGGCTGCTGCTAATCTTACAGAATTTGAGTTAAAGAAGATTCTTATCGATAAAATTAAGAAAAGTAAATCATATCTGACAGCTCTCGAACACCGAGAATGCTATGAGAGTCTAATAAAGTCTTACAACCTCGACAAAGATTTCTTCTCCTCTTATGATGTGTATTCTTTGAAGCACAACCAAAAAGACAAAGACAAAGATGAAGACCCTTCCGCTGGATCAGACCGAGGGTTAAAGAAGAGAAAGACAAGAAAAGATGTAGATGCAACCACTGGTTTAAAAAAGAAAGACTCAACGTCTGGCTCCTCCAAAGGCACCAAGTCATAACCAAGAGCTTGTTTTAGTATGTTTGTTCAATCAGAGGAACCAAAATTCAAGGTTGCAGATTCTAACACGCCTTAAGATCAAGAAGGGAATCTGGGTGATAATGACGATGAACCTAACAAAGAGGTTGCCTCTAGACGTGACTGGTTCAAGAAACCTTCACCACCTCAAGAACCCACTGATCTTGACTGGAATATTGGCAAGACTCCACAAAAAGGACCAACTCAGAAATGGTTGACGACTCTAGCAGCTTCTTATTCTTCTTCCACCGATAAATCGTTGAAAGACTTTAATGAATTGATGAGAACTCTAATAGACTTCTCTGGATACATCTTGAATGGGCTGAAAATTGAGAGCTTAACTCAAGAAATCATGTTAGGACCAGCATTCAGACTTCTCAAAGGCACACGCAAGAATTATGTTGAATTGGAATATGACTTTGAAGAATGCTACAAGGCTCTATCAAAAAAACTTGATTGGGAGAATCCAGATTGCGGTGACTATCTATTTGATCTCTCCAAACCCTTTCCTTTGATCATGCGTGGAAATCATCAAACAATACTAGTTGAATACTTTATCAATAATGATCTCAAGTATCTACAAGGAGGAGTTTCGATTATGACCTACACGACGTCTAAGGCAGCTCAATATGATCTTCCATGCATTGAAGACATGGTTCTAAACATTTGGAGTCTTGTTAAAGTTGCTTATGATAAACATGCGTTGTGGGGTATTTCACATTGGAGAGAAAAACGAAAGACCTTCTATGGATACACAAGAGGCCTGCAATCAAGTGGTGATGTATACTCAACTAATCATATACTGGCAGTCACTCATGTCACAGTAATGAGGAAACATGGATATGGGTACTTGGAAGAGATTGTAGTGAGAAGAGCTAATAACGAATTATACAGATTCAAGGATGGTGACTTTCCACGTCTTCGGATCAATGATATCGAGGATATGTTACTTCTTGTAGCTTAGAATTGGCTCACAAAAATATCAGGGGATGATGTTGCTGACTTCCCAATTGCATTAAGAATGTTCACAAGAAGCCTGGTTATTCAGAAGCGAGTCGAAGATCTTCAACTTGGAGTTGAAAGTTATCAAAAACAAATCAACATCACCAAGCCTGATACTATAAGACCATATCTCAGAAAAAGGCACCCTTACACTCCATATAAAGACCCTCAAGGATTCATTTATGTCGACGACGAAAAGAAGAACAGGTTGATGCGGTCCGACGAACTTTACAAGTTCAGTGATGGCACATTAACAAGGCTTCGTTCCTCGCTCGAATACATTACCAAGAATATTAACATGGAATACTTGCTGAAGAGAAGATGGAGTACATTGGAGAAGAAAATAACTCATTACATGATCAAGGACATCAACAAGCTACTAAAGGAAAGAAGGATGATGAGGAGTTTAGAGAAATTTATTGGTGGAAGACCATACAGAACTGAACTCAGACTGCTTCAACGAACAATATGACTTCTTCATATTGTGTTCGTATCTTAAAGGTCATTTCGTATATCATAAACTTGTGAATATGTAAATATGTAGTGTAGACTTATGATAATAATAAGGTGTGCTCGAGTACAAAATTTTCAAGCATTTCTTAGTAAATTCAAAAAATTTCAAATTATTATACTCAGCACTATCTTATATTGTGAGGTTTCTCGATTCACGATCTCGGGAGGTCGGGGATGATGGAAATATATAAAAGCCATTTTAGAGAGAGAAAGTAGTTATTATTAAATGATTAGTGAAATTACAATTGTGAGGTTCACCCCTCTAATGTAGATTAGTTCACCCCTCTAATGAAGATTATAGAGGGTATTTATAGACTAAACACAAGCCATCTTTAGGCTAGTTACATTTCTAGTCCTTGTGTTTTAGACTATATAGAAACTAATGTAATTTTCATATAGATGCCACATTTTTAATCCTAACAATCTTCCCCTAATGTGGTGTCATATGGAATTACTTACAATGTATCCTACAAGTACAAATATAAGTGCTCCAGCTTGAATCTTTCCATTAATTGCAAATGATACAATGTAATTTGTATAAACTGAGTTAGCTTCCCCCCAGTTCATACTGCATGTCTTCAATCAGCTTTCTTCATCTACTTCTTTTTGTTGAAGTTTATGAATTAGCTTCCCCCAAAACCAGCATCCGTATTGTAAGCAGATTCTAAATCTGTGATATAGCTTCATAGAAGAAGAAGAAGTAGAAGTAGATGAAAACCAGAGAAGTAGAAGAAGCAAAAGAAGAAGCCAATCACATCAAATAGAATTGCTTCTATCTTGATGAATATCTGTTCAGGAGAACATGCAAGGAATCAGCAACATCTTCTCACGTATGCACATACTTCACACATTAACCATCCAGAGGTTGAAAGCATACAATCCATCTCCATAAGGTAGAAGCGGACTTAAAGATAAGAAAGAAAGAAATGAAGGTAAGATAAATACACATTTCTTCCCCCTGATTAATGCAATATATCGAATACTTCCTTTTCTTCCCCCTGATTGCATTTGATGACCATCGAAAAAATCATAATCTGAGTATGCCTGAATATTCGATAGATCAACCATGTGTGAAGTAGAATAAAGTCGGTTAAGCATGAGAATCAACTATCAATAAAAAACCTCTATTTATCTCTTCTCTGACTAATTCATTTCCAACCTCGCATTCTGTCGGCTCTTTGTAATGACCATTGATGGAGAAAACTCAATATTACAAACCCGATACTGGAGCAACATCTCCCAGAGTTGTGACTTAAGCTTGTACTATCCAATGGAAGAAGAATCTCTTAGAATATCCTCAACTACGTGAGACACTGAGTACTACAACGTAACTCCTTAAAGTGATAGCTACTTTGTGGATAAAGAGAGAAAGAATCACAAAAGTAACTAGATATCTAAGTCTTCGTCACAATCCGTATATGCTCGAACAAGTCATCTTCGTTGAAGAGGTAGAAAGGTTTGAAGATGAAATAAGTAGACTTCCCCGTGAAATACTACTTCAATACCGAATAAGTAACAATGAATCAACCCCGTAGTCATTCCTTGCGATTAAATCCTGAGAATAGCCTTTCTAACGTTTTTCGTGAATCGATAAGGATCGTTTTTAAGCAATAAGTGATGCTTTATTTTTGTGTTTTGGCTTGCACTAATCATACCGGTCCATTTACATAAACTTCGCAACCCAAGTTTTAAACATTTCAGCCCAAATTTGTTATTAATCAGCTCAATTAGAATCCAGTCCAATCAATTCGGATACCAGTCCACTATCAGCCCATTCTAATAGCAAGCACAAGTCCATTTTTTGGTATAAGTCAGTTGTAATCCAAACCCACTTCAACATAATACCAACCCATGTAAATTTCGGTTAAGTCCAACAAACACAAATCTGTCACAAATGATCAACGAGATCCATTTAACACTTTATGTATCGACATATAATTGTGCCAGTAACCCTAAAAAACATACTATCACAAACACACAGCCACCCTTATTTCTCCAATCACTCATCCGCCCCCATTTATGCAGTTCAGACACAGTCTCCCATAACCAAAAATTATACATTCATCCCACCATCTCCTTGATAATCACAACAACAAAAATTAAACTTTCATCCCACCGTATCTCTTCACATCAAACGAATAAACCCCATGACCAGACCCCTTTGTTTCTGAGTAGTACGAGTCACAAACCCATGAAGAACATTAGATTGTGTCTTTAAGATCCTTCTAGGGTCACGGTACGTTTATAGCATCTGTTGTCTTGCAATTTTGATTTAATGAAACTAAGAAAAGAGAATAACAAAATTTGTTATAACTCTTTCTTCATTTTCGGAAAGTGAAAGACAATATTTCTTTGTCATAGATTGATGATGAAGAACATTTTTGTGTTTTTGATCTTTTTAAGGTCACGACATCTTTTGTACCACGAAAAGTTTTCTGAGATCTTTCTTGTTTTCTTTTTCGTTTTCGAGTCTTGGTGTGGAGATGAGGTTGTATAAGGATGATGAGGTATTTTGTGACGATGGGAATATGTAGAGGGTGGATTTGGTTTTTGGTTGATGTTGTTGTTGTGATGGGAAAAGACTTGCATCTTCTCATTTTTCTGTTTTCTTTTTCGATCGAGACTGAACTAGTATCACTCGGTGATTACCGAGTTTACGCTGAGTGAACTCGGTGGACTCAATCTCGGTACCGAATTTGTCTTGTCGAAATTAGATATCGAATATGTACATGTCTTGTGATTGTAAACTGTTTTGATCTTGATATGAATTTGTAGCATGTAGATACAGATATGTGTTGTTTCTATCTTTCATTGTAACTTCTTTTTCATTTTGATCTTGACTAAAACCATTTTCGAAAAAATCAGTTATATCACTGAGTTTGACCGTTGACCAAGTCAACACTGAGTTTGACTTCCGAAAATGGTAGATTTGATGATATTTCTGAGTTTGATGATCAATCAGTTTTAAATTTGTTAAAAACAGCAGTTTTAGCATATTTAATAACCAAATCTGACCGAGTTTGTTCTTACGATAAAACCGTAAGCAGCCAAACTCGATCAATTCATGCATAATGAAAATTCGCTAAAAACTGCTAAACACCGAAATAAGCTCGAATAAGCTGAAACTGTAAATGATCTGCTGAATAAACCACACGAATAGAATCCAAACCGAAATAATCTGAATAAGCTGCTAAACGGACTGAATAAGCTCAAATAAGCCGAAACTATACTGAATAAGCTCAAATAAGCTACGAAATAAGCTGATCAGAATAAGCTAAAACATCACGAATCGATCTTGCAGCTCTGATACCACTTGTGAGGTTTCTCGATTCACGATCTCGGGAGGTCGGGGATGATAGAAATATATAAAAGCCATTTTAGAGAGAGAAAGTAGTTATTATTGAATGATTAGTGAAATTACAATTGTGAGGTTCACCCCTCTAATGGAGATTAGAGAGGGTATTTATAGACTAAACACAAGCCATCTTTAGGCTAATTACATTTCTAGTCCTTGTGTTTTAGACTATATAGAAACTAATGTAATTTTCATATAGACATCACATTTTTAATCCTAACATATATACCCTCAAACATTAAGGGGGAGCATTAAAATGTTCCTGATAGTTTTTGTGTAACATTTTGTCCCTGAACATTTAATCAATTGATATCCAAAATATCAAAGGATTAACATTTTGGATAATGGGAGAAAGTGTGATTAAACTGAACTTAAATTGCACTGAATTGTGATCATATAAAATGGACTCAATGCACTCTACACTTAGCATGTACTAAGATTACGATGCATATGTTAAGGGGGAGTTTTTAGTGAAAATGAAAAACTATCAAAGTGTAAATCTTTTTGATATACATATCAAACACTTTGATTGTACTTTTCAATGGTTTTGAAGGATTGTGATAGAATACCCAAAAGTCCGACCATGTACTTAAAATTATGGAGTTATAAAATGGTTAGGCATAGGTATTCAAATCCCATGATCCAACCATAACCGGAGGGATCTACCCAGGGATATCCACTAGTTAGTGTAGAAGTCCTTAGGTATGAAAGAAGGAGTAATGTGAGAATAAGGGAAAAGTACAGACTGAGATGGAGCTATTACTGGAATAAACCCAACAAGTTAATAATTATGAAGTCTCGGTAAGCACTAAAGGGGTCGAAGAATGAAAAAGAATTGTAAGGATAAAGGGTGAAAAGAAAGAAGCCCTCCATACACTTAGGTAGAAACCGGGTCAACACATATGCTGTTAGAAACACTAAGATGTTATCTGACATTCAAGACAGTCATGGACCCAGTGACGCTACACACAACCCTCCCTAGCTACTCAAGGTCTCTCAACAGACTCTTGTTTCATTTCTCATAGAGATTACATTCATTTCTATTGACTTTCTCATTCCGAGTTAGTTGATATTGAATAGGTGGCAGTCAGCTCCAGCCTCCGATCACTAAAACTAAAAGTGCACTATTGAGTCTAGAGCCAAGAGACTATCCATAAATCTCATTTGGACACTTATCTATTATAAACTGGTTCTTCACACACTGTGAAAACTAGTAATATCTCTAGAGTCCTACGCATTATCCTTGTGATCTTGCCAAAACATCAGAGTGATACGAAAGTATTCACAATGACGATGGAAATCCTGCTTGAGCAAACATCAAACAAGCTCTTGGTAGGTGACTTGTGCGATTCTTATGAATCAAACTTGTGACAACTGGAAAGCAACGATGGTGCGATTCTATATGAATCAAACTTGTTTCAGTATATGAGTTAACGGTTGATAAATTTTGAAATGCTTAAAACTCTTGATGTGTCACAAAAACACTTTGGAAAGTGACACATCGACTAATTTTTTCTCAAATCAATTTTATTTCAATCAATGAGATAGTAACTCACTAGTTCACTCTTATCGTGTTGTCTGCTTTGAGACGTTCCGATAATGAGAACATGCTGAGTACGATGAATCTAATACATATGTGTTAGAATGATTCAATACTGCAAGCTGGAAATCCTGTCAAGGAAGGAGGACTGCTTTTTTAAATTGAGGTACTACTTGATCACAGGTCGATCCTCCGGTTCGAAGTGTACTCTAACCAGAAAAGAACGGGGCGGAATGGACCAAAGCTATTCGTCCTCTAGATTTATTGCACTATATAATGTTTTTATAGTAGTACCTTTAAAGATGACACAGGTGAGTTATTTGGTATCCTGATTCCAGCCGACTCCCAGAAATCATTGACACATGCTCTACTCGACCAACATATATAAGACATAACTGAAAGCTCAGTACATGGTTTTCCAAGACTTCTGTCTACTCTGTATACCATGAGGTCTTCTTGGAGGGGTGACAATGTATTGAAGTTTAAAAGAAACCTGCTGTAGAAAGATGCACCAGTAACGTTTTAAGTTATCATATCATAGAAGAAAGTATGTGCATGTTGGTCCGAAAGTCTTCAGTTCATAAGTTGGCAAAAGACATAAGATGGCGAAAAGTGATTAGCATGAGTGCTGATTCAAGAAGCGAGATCACATTCAAGTCAAGTCACAAGAACTAGATCAATCCAAAGTCAATGATCACTATATCAAATTCACAAGTTAATGATTCGCGAAAGTTAAAGCATAACGTAGCTCAAAGACCGAAGTGTAAAGGCATAGTATGCAAAGTTTAATTTTTTTATAAATTGGAGTGACTTCCCTTAGGGGGAGATTGTTAGGAATACGTAAAAGTGTCGGTCACTTCCAATATAGTTAGTCGTAGCTCGTAGTTAGTCATATAAATATGTTAGTAAGCTAACCGGGCCAAAGGCCCATGGGCAAGCCCATGTATAAGCCCATGGCCGGCCATAGGTGATGGTATTTAAACCCTCTCCACACATGAAGAGGGTGTTGGTTGTTCATTTTTACATTTTCCATAATCTAATTTTATCCTTTTTCTTTCTCTCTCTAAGTGTTCATCCAACCATCTCTTTAGAAACCCTAATCCAAGTCATTCTATTTATGTGTTAAGATATTCTACAATAATCAATCCAACAAAGCCACCCCTGAGTGACTCATTTTTATACCGCTTATACAATTCATCAGCCTATTCACGACCCCAAACCTTTCTACTGGTTCTTTCTATTCAGTTAGATCAAAACATGACAACAAACCTTCGTTACAATTTATTAACCGCAACTTCATACCTCATTATCATTAGCCGGCACGACATCACAATGATAATTCTAAACCCATTCTAAAGCTAAACAAACCGTATTCCTTTTTTTAATTTGATAATCAACCTCACTGCAGATGGGATGCTTTTCCTTAATTTGAAGGTTAGAAAAAGTAGTATTACTCGATTGAAATCTGGGTTACTATTTTTTTTTAATTGTGATGAAAAGTTGTTGTTGTTTACGAGAATTGATAGATTTGTGGTCTTTGATGATGGATTATGTGTCAAGAAGTTGTTGGGGTTTTTTTTAGATGTGTTGGTTTTGATCTTGATTGTTTAAAGAGATTGGGGATTTCGTTTGGAACCGGGTATACGTTTTTTTTCTGATGAATTTTTTGTTTATGAGGGTGATGAGTAATTTGGGAGTTTTATACTTATATCTATGTTGTGGGTGGGAAGGGATAAGGTGGGTTTTAGCATTTAGTCTTTATTAGTGTGTCTTTCTCCCTATCAAAAATGCATCTGGAGAAGCAATTTTTAAAGGTTTTTTACATTGATATTTTTCACCAATGCTCAAATGTTATTAGCAGCCATTTTTGAACAGATCAAGGTTATGAAATTAACCCACCCGCTCTGATACCACTTGTTGGTCCGTAACAATTGTGCAATATCTGATATATTGACACGAGACCCACATGACATGCTAATAACACCATTTGTACTTTTTAATGCGTTATAAATCTTATTAGAAATGAATTAAAGATTTACAAGGGTTCCGAGTTGTTTGCGGACCAACAAACGAGAGATTGAATGACAAATAAAACTCCCATTTTTCATAGATTTGCTCAAGAAACAATGGGAGGAGGACCCTATCACATATTTATAAGTAAAACAAGTAAAGTGGATAGGAACCAATTGGGTAAAAGAATGTTCAAAGAAAGAATAAAAAATACAAATGTATTTTTTACTCTTCCTTTATTTAAGGGAGCACCCACGCTTTGGGTAGGAATAAAGACACGTGCTTTTGTATCTTTTGACTTTTTTGTCTTTTACCTCTTTGTCTTTCTTTTTATTCTTTTATCAGATGATTGATCTTCAATAAAAGCAAGGAGTGCTTTCATCAGAGGTTGTTTTGCTTTATCCGGAATTTCTTGATGACACATGCTTATGTCATCAGCTAAGATGCTCCAACCCTGTGATGATCTTTTCACTTTGTCATACTTTTGTCTTTGACTAAAGGCAAAAGTAACATGGACCTCTTTTTTGCTTTTCTTTTATCTAAAGTATATCAATTGCTTTTTATCCCTTTCTTAGGGATTGATTTCTTTCGACAAAGCAAAATCAATTAATAATTTTCTTTCATTGTTTCAACCCATATACCAGCTTGTTTCTTCAGAGATGGTCTTCGGGAGTCAGTGGGCCATCTGTCAATACTCACTGACTCCATCATCCTGATCTTGGTTCTTTCTTCACTTGGTGAGGTCCGCCTCAGGTTATGATGAACCTTTCTTCTAGACTCTAAAAAACGTCTCGAGGATGACTCGCTGAACTTATTTATGTTCAACGACTTATTTTATACTTAGGATATATTTCATACAAATCATGTAGAAGGGACAATTAGGCTCTGAATTGGCCCAACAATTTGAATCATCTAAAATTTATTACTGCAAGCTTAAGATCTGAGAAAGTTACTAATGCTGAGGTTTAGTACAACGATGTCCAGCTTTTTTCAGTTTGACTTTAAACTCTACTAATTCACTCCTTATGTGGTTCAATTTTGGAGTTTAATATAGTGGTGTTTAGATGTTGCTACAGTATGGACTTGATGGAATATGAATAAAGTATAAATTTTAAATGTTGTTTAGGTTACAGGTTGAAGATGTTGTTATGCTACTTCTGGAATAGGTAAAGGTTGCGATAAGGTTAGTTCAAACTCTTTTTCTCTTAAGGTATATTTGATTTTGGACTTCATATTGTGAGCACTATATTGCGTTTGGTTCAAATCAGGAGGCAAGATCTCAGGAAAAGTATTTTGTGTCTTGGCTAATTCTTGCAAACAAGGACCCTCCATGTGAGCAAGTAAGTTTCACCATTAAACGTTGTTGTTCTGAATTTGCATGGCTTCTCTAAATTATTCTTATGACTTATTTCAAATGAGGTGACATTCTCAACCCATATATCTATAGCCGTGTCCATTTCGATTATGCTTTTTCTCTAATTGGTAAACTGTGTAGAATCTGTGAGAAGGCGTATATGAAAACCAATTGAACAGGTGGAACATGTCAGAAATCACATAATTGTGCTTACATTTTATGTAAAAAAAAACAATATGTATTATAACCCCGAACCATCAAGCAAGATGCGCAGCGTGTGTGTTCATGATACAAATTACTAGGTAAGTGGAAGCTTATATTGGCAGCCTATACGACTTGGTGTGTACGCTCATATTGAACATCACGCTATCTTCAATGCATTTCTAGCAATCCCTTTCTATAGATTTTTTCCTGATATATATTCACACTCTTAAATGTGTTGCTTAAAAGCTATATTTCAACTCTTACAGGAGGCGCACCTATAACTAAGAACACTTGGAAAGGCTGTTAACATAGTAAGATGGAACATGCATTAAGAACCATTAGAGCAAGAAAGGTATGCACAAACATATATTACAGAGTTACTATATTCGGTGTAATACATATCTTATCGGCAAGAATTTGGATTTATTGTTCTTTAAACCTGTTTTATCAGATACATACGATAATAGAAACAGAATAGCACTTTTATAAGTTTTGTGTATCAAATAAGCACTTTACAAAAAGTTCAAACTGTTTGCATTTGTTTAAATAGAAGCAGACAATTCCAAGCATCCTGTAATCTAGGACCCGTGGCGTTTGCCTATATGTTGCAATTATACCAATACTATTAAAAGGTTTTATTAGGCAATTCCAACTTTATATTTGGTTGCACCAGCAACTCTACTGTATATACTGAAAGAAGCAAAAGGAAATGGCTACAGGGAGGCATGATGAAGAGTTGGAGAAAATGAGCGTTGAACAGTTGAAAGGCTGAAAGCATTTAAAGAACAAACTGATATGGAACCATGGAAGTTAACCTTCTTCAATATAGTCTTGCTTTAGTAGCTTTAAAGTTCTTTGTATTCTTAAATATTTTGTACATTTATATTTAGTTTGACAAGTTTATGATATTACTATAATGTATGATTTAATAAGTAACTAAGAATTTGTACTTTGCAATGTGTCAAACACAGTCAACACTTGAGATATGGTTACATCTTTATTTGTCTACCGGCTATGATTGCTAGATAGTCACTATTAGAAGACAAATGCAAATGAGGGGTACATTGATCATGTCAGAAGACAAAGACAAATACAAGACTATTTTAGACGCGTTTCCAGGTAATTGATCATGTTTTTTGTTTATAGTTTCTTCATCATTTACAGTCGTGTAGAAATATATGTTAAAAATACATTTAAGCTAATCATTATTATTATCTTGTCTAGCTATTGTTTCCTGTGATCAGTGGCGGACCTAGGATTTCAAAACAGGGTATGCACTCAACTTGAGATTTCGTGAAAGGTATGCACTTCATGTATATTACTCTAAAAAAAAAAAATTACACTAGCCCGTCGAATCGGAGGGTATGCACGTGCATACCCGTGTTACTATACTGGGTCCGCCCCTGCCCGTGATGGTGTAGCTAGATTATACATGCTGATGTAATGTATTCGGAATAAGAAATTCTTAGTTACTTATTATTAATCTTCAAAAAATGTTGTTCTTACAATTGTTGATGCAATACTTACACGTGTTGCAACATCAAGGTCACTACCTTCGAAGCTATGAAACGCTTGATATAAGCAAGTGAGATGGTTTTTTAAAAACAGGGAGCCAGTGGTTCCACTTCTTAGATTTATAACTTCGTTTCTCAAGGTATCGTTTGTTAGTCTAAATTAGATGCTCGGTTCCTGTATAGACAACCTAGGATGCACGGAAACTCCGCCGAGATGCCGTATGACGTTTCCGAAACGCGGGAAAACTGAGAAACGCGGGGAAACGCCGGGGAAACGTCCCCAAGAAAAGGGGAAACGTTTATAAAATTGTGGTACGCGGATCCTTATAGGGGAAACTTTCCCACCTTTTTCTTAAAACTCAAATATCTAGCAAATGATAAATCGTTAAACGAAAAAAAATACACCATCGCGACGAGTATTTTTTATTGTAATAAAAAATACGTAGTTAAAACCCTTGAGAACTCAAAAGTCGTGGCTCTTCATCTTGTTAAACCCTCCCGAAGGACCAGAACTTGTAAACACATTCTGTAGTCGACATACAATCAGGTGAGTAAAATACAATCATCAATTCTTTATTGTCTTTGGTATTGCCATTTGTTGATGTTTATCTTTTCTAGAATTATCATTTATCAATGATGAAGATAATAGAGCTTGATCTTCTTATATTTTCTGTTTTCCTTTAAAAAGAGATGTAAGCTACTGTTATGATGAATGCATAAAAAGAGATGTAAGACTAAAGACTAAGTCATGTGCATATCATTTTAGTCACAAGACTGCCAAACCAATGTATAATTTATAACACCATGGCTACTTGTTATGATAAATGCATTAAAAAGGTTGTATAAAGCTTGATTGCATTTACTAGTTTTACTTAAATTAATGTTTGAGGAGAGATCACTAATTTCATGTTTAAGAGTTTTTAATTGATGATTGTGATTTGTGAGTAATATTTATTTTGATTTTTTTAATGTTTTATAGAGTTGAGATCCTCAAAAAACAAGGGCAAAAAAAAAAAAACAAATGGGTTAATCCTAACCACTCATTTTTTCATCATCCCACTTTCTCAACATTTTCTTAAACTCAATTATCTAGCAATCGATAAAATCGTTTTTTTTAACCGAAAAAAAATACGCAATCGCGCGAGTATTTTTTTATCTTTTTACTTGAGGGGCACTTATTTACTTTCGGACGAGACTTTTTTAGAATTTCTTTTTCAACCACGTCAGATAAAAATTCATGGGATTTTATTGAAATCAAATTCATGTGATTTTTTCAGTTACGTGATTGAATAAAAAAAGGGAGAAAAAGTTCGTCGAATGTATCGACATACGAGGTAATTTTTTTATTTTTTCTATAGAGGGCCTTCTATATACTTTCTGACGAACTCTTTTTTCGAATTTTTTTTTTCAATCACGTCTTAAAAAATCACATGAGATTTGTATCACAAATCACATGTGATTTGTATCACAAATCACATGTGATTTTATGAAAATCACATTGAGATTGTGATACAAATTCTCATAGTGATTTTTTCAGACGTATTTTTATATGTGATTTTTCGGACGAACTCTTTTTTAGAATTTTTTTTCTTAATCACGTTCTTAAAAAAATCACATGAGTTTGTTTCACAAATCACATGTGATTTTATGGAAATCACATGAGTTGTGATACAAATCTCATGTGATTTTTTTCAGAGTAATTGAAAAAATAATGAGAAAAAAGTTCGTCGAAAGTATCACAAATGAGTATTTTTTTTTCTTTCTATAGAGGACACTTCGATATCTTTTGACGGAACTCTTTTTTCGTATTTTTTTTTTCAATCACGCCTTGAAAAAATCACTTGAGAATTTGTTTCATAATCACAGTGATTTTATGAAATCACATGTGATTTTTCCAGACTTAGCTTAAAAAAAAGCTGAGAAAAAAAAATCGAAAAAAAAGTTCGTCGAAAGTATATAGAAGTGCCCCTCTATAGAAAGATGATTTAATTCTCTTCGTGATGGTATGTTTCGTTTTGCGTAACGATTAACGGTTTGTGATATATTTAATTTTTAAAAAATATGGTGAAAGTGAGTTTTTAATTAAATTAAAATAAGAATTAATCTAAACAAAATAAAATGGATGGACAAGATGGGGCGAGTTTTTTTTTTTTGACCATGTTCCTTATGGAACTTTTCTCATGTTTTATAATATTTTTTTGGATGACAATTTGCGATATACTAAAATATTATAAAACACATAAACGTTTCCCCGCCGTACCCGTTTTTTGAATTTTAGGATGTTGCCGTTTCCCGATACCCGTACCCGTACCCGTACCCGTTCCCGTTCCCGTCCCCGTTTCCGTCCCCGTGCAACTTAGTAGACAACCTTTCGAGATTAGAAGATATAGATACCGAAGCGTGTATATGTGTCAAGTCTTTGTATATAGATCAAACTATTTACCCAAAAGACTTGAATTACAACTTATAATGTGCTTGACATGTATGGTTTACAATATATATACTTAAATTGTGATTGGGTCATTTATTTTGTTCACTTAATTAAAGGGTTTTTGGCTTTAAATAGCCACACTTTTCCAAATATACCCATATGGTACGTGTACTAAATTTATTATCCATATGATACATGAACTTTACATTTCGTGTCAATATGGTACATTTATTACCGGCTACTTGTAAAACCGGTTACTTTTTTAGGAAATTTTTTTTAACTTTTTAAATATTATTTTTTTCATTATTTCGAAAAAAGTAATTTTTTTTACAAAATTAAAAAAAATCGCACTTTCTTAGAACTTTATTTTGTAAACAAATTTACATTTTTTTGTACTTTTTAAATTTAAAAAATATTTTTTTTTACATTATTATTCGTAAAAAATTTAATTTTTTTATGCTAAATAGTTTTTTTATACAACATTTTGTAATCTGTGATTTATGTAATAGTTTATTTTAACGAAAACAAAACGGCCATACTATAATATACAGTATAGATAATTCCACTACAATTTATAATTTTGTCCTTTGGTAGTCTTCCATGAACTAATTTTAACTTATGCAAGACCTTGACTTACAGGAACTAATTTTTCATTAAACAGGGCGAGACATGGGTGCATGAGAATCTTGTGCAAGTTGTTTATCAAATAGTAGGGGATCAATGCGAATATATGCATCTTTCAGGTAAGGGCCTTTATTATGTGCAAGATAAATTGACTCATTTTGATCCAATTTAAAAAAATACATGCTTTGGACCTGTGCTCGTCCGTATTACCACATTCTGACCTGTTAACTCGCCGAATTTTTTATTGTTGCTTTTTATTTGAACCTCCCACCCCTAATCCATGAATGATAGAAATCAGTTTGTAAGATATGATTGACGAACAGGTAAAAAAGTGTTAAATTTGGAACATGGAAAGTTGCTATTTTTGCATCAGTAATTAACATGATCAAATATGCAATGTGTGCTGACCAGTGTTTTGAACCCGGTTCGACCCGCCGGGTCAACCGGTTGAGCCGGTTTTCACGCCGAAAGAATACGGGTTCAATTTAACCTGGTTTTTTATTTTCGAAACCGTGAGAGAGTGACTCCGCCGGGTTTGGAAACCGGGTTTGGAATGGTGACCGGGTCAAACCGGTCATGAGACCGGGCAGGGTTTCGTTTTTTTTTGTATTTTGTTTATAATAAAAATGTTAAATGCTATATAATTTGCGACGTAATTTTAATTTTACATGTTATTTTGTTAATAAATAGTCGTTAGGCTTAATTATATGTAAATATTTCATTATTTATATACTACTTTCTTTATAATTATGAAATGATATATATTATATATATATATTAATGTTATTTATATATAAATAATATATATATATATATATATATATATATATATATATATATTTTGGAAAACCGGGTTGACCCGGCGGTCCAACCGGTTGAACCGGTAACCCGGTGACTCGACCGGGTCGATTCAAAACCCGGTTTTCAGAACATTGTGATGACTAGAAGTGGTCAAATAATATTTGTCTAAGTGGTCGTCTTTACCCATATTAGTTGTTTAAGCTCATGTAATATTTATCTTTACTTTATTCATATTAGTTGTTTAAACATCGCAATATTTTTTGTTTAAAAACCATGCAAAAATGTGATATTTAGATCATATTTTTATATAATTATTATTACTTATATATCTATCTAATGTCATTAACTGTTGTCCCAGGATGTTATATATATTGTGTTATTTGCCTGCAAATCACTTCAATACTTCATCCTCGGTATGCCTCCACCTTTCTTCTCATTCAGTGTGTATAAACCGCAAAGGAGCAGTAAGTAACAAACTACACTACCCGCATGGCGTGCGAAGTTCTTTATAGGCTTTGAATGTAACACAGTTTACTTTATTTTGTTGATACAATCTTTCATATAACATATTCACAATTGAGTTTTATTCATTTAATAGAGTAATCATTTGTTGACTTATGATTGTTTAAATTATTGTTTATCATTATCAAGTAAACTAATGAAGCTAGCCCGCTCATCGGACGAGCTATGAAACTAGTATATATACAGATTGGTTCAAATAGGAAGGCCTTTAGGATAAAAATGATAGAAAGGGTATAAAGTGTAACATTTGTTAATGACTTAGTATGAGTATTAAGGGCCCGTTTCTTCTTTTTAGAATTGAGTGACTTCCACATATGGTGCCTGTTTTTGAGAAGGAAAGGGTATATGGAGCAAGAACTACACAAGTAAACCTTGTTTCTTTTTGTCATCTGAATAAACCATCTTATTTAAGTAAATGACCAATTAACCCTTGCAATTAAAAATTTATGGTTTCTTACGAGAATGGCGGTTTGAGAAACTGATTGATGAAGATCTCTAGACCCAAAAATTATTTTAAAAGCAACAATATCAACATGAGTAAAAAATCTCAAAAATAATATTCAAGTCAAAATATAACAACTTCAAAAAAGAAAACTTGAATTTGATGAAAAATTGAACTTTTAACCTGATATGATATTCTTTGATGATAATTTGAAGAACCCATAAACGTTATGCCTAAAGTAATTGGTTTAAA
>BQNB010084031.1:5045-28867 GCA_026074375.1 Tanacetum coccineum
TTGGGGAATCGTCAATCGATTGACTAAATTGGCTCACTTTTTGCCGATGAAGAAGACTGATAGTATGGAAAAACTCACTCGGCAGTATCTGAAGGAAGTTGTCTGTAGGCATGGTGTACCGTTGTCGATCATTTCAGACCGTGATAGTCGATTTGCGTCTGGGTTTTGGAGGTCACTTCAAAACGCTTTAGGGACAAACTTAAATATGAGTACGGCATACCACCCAGAAACAGATGGTCAAAGTGAGAGAACGATTCAAACTCTGGAAGATATGTTGTGTGCCTGCGTAATTGATTTCGGTGGAAGTTGGGATCGACACTTGCCTCTGGTCGAGTTCTCTTATAATAACAGTTACCATGCTAGCATCAAGGCGGCACCATTTGAAGCACTTTATGGGAGAAAGTGCAGATCGCCCGTTTGTTGGAGCGAAATTGGGGACAGCCAACTAACTGGGCCCGAGTTAATCCGTGAGACCACGGAAAAGATCATTCAAATTAAGAACCGTTTGCTCACCACAAGAAGCCGACAAAAGAGTTATGCTAATGTGAGACGAAATCCGATGGAGTTTAATGTGGGTGATATGGTTATGCTCAAGGTTTCGCCTTGGAAGGGCGTAATCCGTTTTGGTAAACGAGGAAAGTTGAGTCCATGTTATGTGGGACCGTTCAAGATTATTGAAAGAATTGGTCCTGTAGCCTATCGATTAGAGTTACCGGAAAAACTTCGTGGCATTCATAATACGTTTCATGTTTCTAATCTCAAGAAGTGCCTCGCGGACGAGAACTTGGTGATTCCACTTGAAGAAATCCAATTGGATGATAAATTACACTTCATCGAAGAACCCATGGAAATTATGGACCGTGAAGTAGAGCAGTTGAAGCAGAGCAGGATTCCTATTGTTAAGGTTCGTTGGAACTCACGGAGAGGTCCAGAATTTACATGGGAGAGAGAAGACTTTTTCATGAAGAAGTATCCGCATCTATTTCCGAGTAAGAAGCGAGGACGTGGCGATAATCGAGCGCCGGGACGTCGCTCCCGTAAGGAGGGGAGAATGTAAACTCCCGTATAAAAGGTCACTACTTATTTTAACTCCTATATTAATTTTATAAATTTACATTTTCAAAATTTTGGTTAAAATCGAAAATTTTATATTCTAGCGAGTTTCGGACCGTAAGTCATCTGTTATCGATTGAGAAGCAAATGGACGCGTAATATTAGTCCCATAAATTTCATTAGAGATATTTTAGTTGGATATATTATCACCGACCTATTCTGGATGTGATATGTTTTAAATTTTTCGTTTTGTGAAAATTAAGAGTCGTACCGTGCTTTGGATGGATATCCGTTTTAATGAACGAGAAACCATAAATTTATATTTTATTCTCGAGAGCTTGATAAAGTTTTATTTTTATTTTTATTTTTGTAATTTTAAACTTCTCCCGTTGGTTGCCGAAAACAAGACTAAAAATCGTGTTTTTATAAAAAAATTACCAAACCGGGCTAGCTTTTGTGCCCGAAATCTACCAAAATACTAAGTTAATAAAAATCAGTCCAATTCCCTCTCCCCTTTCTTTTTCATCCGAACCAAACTCACCCCTATATATAGATATGTAAATTTTTTTCTAAAGATATACATTACTTACTTCCTTAATTATACACACAATTACATATTTATGGTAAATAAAACTCCCATACTTATCTTTATATTTTTTTTACAAACCAAACACAATCATTGTTTTTCCTCCATCTTCATTCGGCCAAGACCCAACACCAATCAAACCTAGCCTTTTTCTTTTCCCTTGCATGTTACTACCTTATATGCTACTCAATCCTACTCTAAAACCATGCACTACTTTTATACACACACACACTCAAACTCTATATCTCTCCCTTCCTTTTCTCTCTTCTTGCGTCAGCCACAAACAACACACACACACTTCACCACCATTTTCTACTCCAATCAACTCCACTTTAATTTACATAAAATCTATAATCCTACATCAAATACACAACAATCCATCTTTAAAAAGCCACCATGCATGTGTTTAAGAAAACATAAAAGGTTGAAGAATCTTGACTAGTGAAGTTTTTAAAAGATTTGTTGGTGATAAAGGTTTTAGAGTTTATTGGTAAAGGTTATTGCAAGAATTGTAGAGTAAAAATCGAATTTGGGTAGTGTTTGTTGGGTATCTAATTTTCGGCAGCCCTAGAGTCCAAGAAGAAGATATTTTCTTAATCTTGATCATCTATTCTAAATCATTGTGAGCTCCTTTATTCCTTATATTGATTTATGAGTTATTTTGGTTTTGCATGTTCTTGATTTTTCACTTTTATAGACATGCATGGTCATGAACTTTGATTCTTGTTTTGATTTATAAAAGTCATGTTATTGTATATGGGATATGTTAAAATGATGTATAGTGGCATTGTATGATAATGATTGGTGAGTTGGATGAACTTTGGATAGGTTTCCTAGTAATTTGGTGAGGCAGTTTTGGGGCAGTAGCTAAAATGTATCATAGCTCTAAAAATTTAGCTTGGGGTCTATGATTAAATTGCATAGGTAGGTATATATATGTCTCAGCTCTATGAGATAGTTGGATTCTCAACCAACTCCTTGGGATGAGCGAGTTATAGTCAAAACAAGAAAATAGGTCAAATCTGGACCTATGATTAGAAAATGAGTTAAACTCCAAATTTTGCCATAAAATGTTAGGTTTTAAAGATTGGGTCAGTGTTATACATCTTAAGGAAGCCATATCCTTTGACCTCACCTTCATTGCTATCATGGTTAGCTATTTATGGCCATTTTAGTAAAGGGTAAAATTTTTTGAAACTTTCTGTTTTGGATAACCAGGGGTAAAATAGTCTTTTCACATAGTTACGAAACTTTGTAAATTATGAGACTTACATTTTTGGAAACTAGACTCAAATATCTTTCCAGGAGTGAAAGCCTCACATATAGAACATTTGTGAGCTAGGAGATATGAGTCCATGAAGTCGAGTTAAAATCAGAAACTAAGTTTTTACGTCTAGTCAAAAATGTAAAAACGTATCGTACACCGTGATAAAATAAAAATTAAAAGCCGAAACTTAGTAGATGTTCATTTGCCTATAAGACCAGGTCACAAGTCAATTTGGGGTTAAAAAGGACTTGGGGAAGTTCTAGTGGAATGCCATGCTTATCTCGGAAACACATCTCATGATCACATGTTTAATTTTTACGTATTGTTACTTTCTACGTACTAAGTCGCGTCACGTCTTTTAGGAGGTGCTTAGGAGTACTTCCCGCTCGTTCGAGACTCGTCATACTTCTGATCTAATTGTTCTTACGGTGAGTTCATAGCCTCGCCTTTCTACTTATAAATGTTTTCATAAACCCCGCGAGGGAGATACATGCTAGTTTTATAAATTGAACACAAGTGATTTATGGTTGCTGGACCCGATTGTGAACTAATTGCATAAGTACCTATTGCAGAAAGGCCCCCTAATTTCATGTACTGTTAATTACCTATGATGGGTGAGCGCTAGTACATTAAGTAGATCTATTGGGCCGTGACTGCCCTGTATGAGGTTGTGACATCCATGACGCGATCACCCCTAAAGGACATTTTGTATTGAGAATTTCTTTAGGTATATTGCAATATTACCTAGTTGTGGGGCATGTGGTTACATATTTATAATATGTTGGTTAACGTTTCAGTGGCATGAGCTTAATGCATTAGTGATTAAAACTTGTTTGATCCACAAGTTTTCGATGATTAAAAATACTTGTGTTCACCCTTTATCTCATATAAACTCTATGGATTCACTCAACATTTTCGTTGACTTTTTTAGCATGTTTTATCTCAGGTAATCAGGGTTGATGGCTTGGAGTGGAGAATGGAGTCTAGCGGGAAATGTTTTGACTAAACTTATTTGGTTCCATTCATTAAAAACACTTTGTGTTATGATTTTAAAACATATGTTATAATGTTGTATGGTGACGATCTTGTGGACAAATTTTCGACTCTGATCTTTCATGAATGGGACAATGTTATGTTTTAAACGTCTCTTTAGAGTCGTTCTTTATATTCTTATGTTGTTGTACTATGACTTAACACCCAAACTGTTGGTTCCATTGCGTAATAAATTTGCGGGTGTTAAATAAAAGTCTTCTAATAAATAGTGAAATAATATTGTGTAATAGGTTAGGTGATAGGCTCGTAACTTAAATAAAGTCACGAGACCCAATAACTAGCTAAATGCTAAGAAACAAGAGCTAGTAGCTCTTCTTTGTAATTGGGTATAAATACCCTATCGCCACCTCATTAGTGGGATGTGTCTTCTAATCTCATTCTAATCATTTGCTCTAATCCTCCTCCTCCCTCTTTCTCTCTCTAATTTCTATCTTTCTCTCTCTAGAATAAACATACACAACACCTAAACACACACTCTATTGCTTATAGATCATAAATTCAAGACCTAACAAGTCGTATCAGAGCTGCAGGAGCGATTTAGTGATTGTTTAGGAGACCTTATTTGGACTGCTTATTCGTACAGCTTATTGCGTGAGCTTATTTTTGAGCTTTTTCAGTCTAATTTGCTTATTTCATGTGCTGATTTAGTTTTTTTTAGTGTGCTTCTTAGCTCGAAACTGCTTATTTCGGTTTTATAGCTTATTCGGTCAGTTTCAGCTTATTTGTGCTTAATTCGAGCTTATTCGGTCCTAATCAGCTGTTGTGCTTATTATGATTTTTTTAGTGTGCTTAATCTGGTCAAATCAGCTTATTTTGTGCTTATTTCGCTAATTTCATTTGTGTTTTATGCAACTGAAATTGATTGCTTACGGTTATATCATAAGAGTCGTGGCAACATTTGTACAAAATTAGCTTATTCGTGCTTATTTTTGATATTCGGCAGTGTCTTAAAGTAAAATTCAGTAAAAGTTGTTACAATAGTCAAAATTCGAAGAAGTTTGTTACATGAACTTTGACTAGTCAAACTCAGTAGTGTAACTGATTTTTCAGACTTTTGACTTTCAAATTTCGACGTTGACTGGTCAAACTCGGTAGTCAACAGTCAACTGTTTTTGAAAACAATTTTTTTACCAAGATTGAAATCGAAAAAGAAAATGAATAAAAGAAATGATTCATCTCAGTGTTTCTTTGTGTTAGTGTTTAACAGTAAAGGTATAAGATCTTAAAGATCATAACACAAAAGTAAACATCATAGATCTGAACATTCTTGGAAATCATCAATTTCGACAACACATTTTCAAAACAGAAAATTATTAACAACAACTTCAGATCCAAACTCGGAAACTAAAACTCGAAAGTCATTCTCGAAACAAATCCAAACTCAATCGATTTCATCTCAGATCTAAACTCGGTAGTTATAATCAAACTCGAAACAAATTTGGAACGACTCTTTTCTACAAACAAATAGATCTCAGTGTGTTTGCTTTTCATGACAAGAGATCCTTCAAGATCCATAAACACTCATCACAGATCCAAAATCAAAATCGGAAACAAACTCGGAACCATATTCCAAAGATCTCCAGAACAGAACAAACTCGAAACCATATTCCAACAAAGAACAAATTCGACATAATTCATTTTCGACAAGATCTCAGCTTTATTTGTGTGTTTCACAAAGAAGAATATAACCATCTAAGAATATAAACATAACCATCTTCTCAATCAAAAACTAACAACGAAAAAAAGGGGTTAGATCTCAGATTTGTTTCGTTTTCGTGTTTTGCAATAAAGTTCAAAACCTTTAACAAGATCAAAAACACGAAAGAACATCTCTTCATAGAATCTCAATCAAATACGAACAATAAAGAAAAACAACAACTAGAACGAGTTTTAGAAGCATAAAACTTCATTTTTTATTTTCGAATCCACATTGTTAAGAAAAAGGCAATAACAAAACTGCTCATATCCCTTCTTTTGTTTCGATTCATTGCAGAAAAAGAAAAACAAAAAAATAAATAATCTCAGTTAGGAGTTTGTTTCGCATCTTTTGAGATATAAAGATTTTTAGAAAATCTTTACAAAATGAAAAACTCATATCATCATTGATCAATTTTTTGAAGCATATCACTTCATTTAATTTTTGAAACTACAAATGAAAACAAGAACAAGAGTGTTCTAGTCTTCTTTTAATTCGGTTTACACAAAAGAAACATATCAAGAAACGAATCTCACCTTTAATCTTAAAATATCTTGAAGTCATAGTCTTTGTTAATCTGTTGTTGATTCGTAAGAGCTAAAGGAAGGTGTTGTTCTACTTCTTTGATTGTGTGTTTATCAACTTAAGGATGATATAACTTGTGAGTGTGAAGTTTGTGTTTCAGTCAAGTAGATCTGAGAAAGTGTTTCTGAGTGAGTGAAATAGATAAAAAGAGGCGTGCGTTTATCTTTGTATTGCTAGGGTTTGTGGTTACTGAGTTTTATATACTCATCTTTAGGTTTAGTCACAATTTTGTTTGGGCTGCTATCTTCTACATGAGAATTTGGGCCTAAGGTGTGTATACCGAAAATTTGGCATAGTTTAAAGACTTTGGACTGTGGTATTGAGTTCTATATCAAAAACGTGTGTTTATATTCAAAAGTGTGAAGATGGCTTAATATGTTCGTATGAATTTTGATAAAGATTTGGATTGAGCTAAATTGATTGTAGATTTTAGTTCACGGGACTTAATTACTAAAAAGTGATCTGAGTGTGATTGAGGTTTTGAGTGTAAGTTTGTTAGTATTTGGATTAGCTTGTGTGTGATTTGGGTTGTGTGATAATTTGGATTGAATTTTTTGGTTTGTGTTGAAATTTACTTGGGTTCGTTGTGCTAAATCAGGAAAATGGAATCAAATGAGAAACAACAATCATTTGCTCAAAAAGTCCAACAACAAAACACGACTTTGACTAGTCAGCTTGAGTTGTATAAGGAAAGGGTTCGGGTTTTGGAAAACATCAAAGGGGATAACAATTATCTCAACGAATTTCTTGAGGCTGATAGACAAGCAAAACATTTCAATCAACAAGCTCAGTCTCACTTTATTCGTGATTGAGATATCATTCAAGATCTAAAACAACAACGTGATAAATTGGACTTAGCTGTTATTGACTATAAAAGAAAAAAGAGGAATATCAAAAGACACAAATGATTTTCAATCAAACACAGCATGAAAAAGAGGAAACATATCTTAATGATATTCTTTAGTTACAAGCTAAAGTCAAAGATCTTGAAAACATTGTTTGTAAAATGGGCAAATCAATTGAAACACTTCAGTTGCTTACAAATGAACAAAAAGCTTTTCGGGACAACTTACGGAAGTCGGGTTTAGGATATAACGGTCATTATGTTCTTTCACAAGCTTATGCCAAAATTCCTAAGTTGTATCGTGCTAATGAACTTCGTGATAAGAATGAACAACTGCATGTGTTTGATTCTGAGGATACTCTTAAGGATGCTGAAAAGAGTCAATTAAAAATGAACGAGTTTCAAAAAGATGAAAAAGTTCAGGAGTTAAAGATAAAACCAATCGATTACACAAAATTGAACAAACTTTATGACGATTTTGTTCCTCAAAAAGAACTTTCTGCTGAACAAACATATTTTACATCATCTTTTATATCTTCTGAAAAAAGTTTCTTCTGAGACAAAACCAAGAATGGCATCAATGCCTAGTGCAAATCCAATGCTTATGGATTTGAATGAAATGGAAAATGCTTTCAAAAAATTGTTTGAGTTACTAGAAAATAATTATAAACGAGAAAGCATTTTCTATACGTCTAAAGAAGAACTTCGATTAATCGATGTTTATGTTAAAGCAAAATTAATTCTTCTAGAATGGCATGTCTATTTTGAAGTCTTTCAGAATAGATTTAAAAGAGATGTAAAAGAAATGAAAGATGTTTTTGTTTTAGTGGAAAATGATCTTGATGAAACTTTCAAACAAAATGACCTTTTAAAGGATAAACTCTTGGAAGCATCCTTAGCAGAAGATATCAAGAATCTTGTCATAACAACTTGTGTGGAAATAAGGAATAAGGATTTACATGATGAAAATGAAAGAATTTCAAAAGAGTCAAAAGAAGTTTCAAATGAGAGTACAACAGCTGATACGGTTTGTAATGAACCATTTGAAGTCTCACAGGAATTATCAAAAAGAATTGTTGACTTGGAAAAAGACTTGTCAAAATTTGAGGCAAAGAGTATTTCTTTTGAAATCGCACTTCAGCACAAGTCTCGGGAAAGTACTTCTTTGAAAACATTGCAAAAAGAAAATGAGAATTTTATGGCATCATTACAAATCGAGAATGCTCAAACAGACTTATAAAGATTTGTTTGAGTCGGTTCAAAGGTCAAGAGTTGAGACTAATGAATGTGATGAAGTTAAAGTTAAAGTCGATTTTGATGAGATTGAAACTAAAAACATTGAGTTGGAATATCGAGTGGCGTCATTAATAAAGGAGAATGAACACTTGAAGTTGAATTACCAAAGTTTGTTTGATTCAATCAAGAAGTCGCGAGGTCAAACAAAAACTTCAGATGTAACAAAAAATGAGGCAGAAAATATGAAGTCTCAATTGTTTGAATTTGCTGAAACTAAGTTCAATAACATTTTCGACAAGATTAAATTTTTCAGAAAGAAGCAATTGGATATTTCTGAACTTCACAAGGAATCGGGGGTGATACAAAATCTTTTTGAAAACGAAACAAGTGTTTTTCAAATAAAGATTGATGAGCTGGAAAAGTCTTTAGCAAAACAAATAAAAGAAAATTCTGATTTGCTGATAAAAATCGATAATCTTGAAAATGTTTTCGCTTATGAAGAAAAAAGGTCAACATTGGGAAAATTGAATGCTTTTGATAAAGAAAATTGTGATTTTGAATCAAAGGTTATTCATCTCGAAAAAATCATTGCTCAAAAGTCAAAAGATTTTGATGATGTCAATCTTGAATTGTCGAATAGAACAGCCAAATTCAAGGCGTATTTTGAAAAACTAAAAAAAATGAAAGTTGTTCTTGAACGACAATTGGTTCGAAAGGTTTATGATTCTAAAGCTGAAAAAGATCAATTTTTGAAAGAAATTAATCATTTAAAGGTCTAACTTGAAAATTATGAAAGGGATGGGGTTTTCTGGAAACAAAGTTTGATAATTCTTCATTTTTAAGAAAACCACCGTTACTTAACAATGAAAGAGATCAGCTTTTGAAACAAATTGCATCTTTGGAATCAAAATTGGCATCACAAGATATTCATTCTTGTCAAAAAGAATATCATGAGTTGAGAACTTCGTATAATGCTTTAAAAGTGAAGTTTGATTCTCTTAATCGAAAAAAATGGAACATCAATGTTTCAAAATCTTCAAAACCTAAAGAAAGTGTTTCGGAAAAGGTTCACACGGGTGAATCCTCAAAACCGTTTTTAAGAAGGGTTTCTCAGTTTACAACCTATTCTTTACAAAAAGATAGGAAGTTTTCTAAGAAATCTTAAAGTTTTGAAACATTTTTTCCTCAAAAGGGTTTTAAGACAAGAGCTTCAAATGCAAAGAATCAATCTTTTGAAACATCACACTTCTTGTTTTACACCGGTAAAACAAGTGTGGAGGCCAATTAAGGATTCTCAAACTTTTGAAGCACTACTTCTCAAAAGAGTTTTAAGACAAGTACTTTCAAAAGGAAAGAATTAAGTTTTTGTTACTCCACATTCTCGTTTTACACCGGTAAAACAAGTGTGGAGACCAAAGTAAAGTCATTCGAAATCTTTCAAATATTCCAAAACATTAAAAGCCTTTTGAATGCAAAGCGCAAGAATGACTCAGGTTTTGAAAAACAAAAACAGTGGAAGATTTTCAAATGGTTCAAAAATGAATTTGCAGAATAATACACCAATTGTTAATAACAAATGGAAATCTTCTTCGTCAACAAGATTTAAAAATCCTCAAGAAACACCGAGTTTTAATAATCAATGGAAAATCAAAAGGAATTTTAAATCTCCATTGATTCCACGAGAGTTGTTTTCAAATGAAACACCGGTTTCAAGCCCTCGTTGGAACTCAACATCTTTACATCGAATTGACACAACTTAAAATATGGTTTTCAAAACTTGGCAAACCCGTTAGCACCGTGCTTAAATGGGTTCCAAAGGTTGTTGTCTAAATTCGATGTTAATGGCTTATTATTAAATTTCAGATAACAACCCGGTTTTTAAATAAAAGAAAAGTATACGTTTCAGTGCGCTTTATCTTTAAAAGAAGAGAAATCTTCTTTGTCCCAAGCAATTTTTTATCAAAATCTCTTCAAAAAGTGTGCTCGGGACATACGACTTCTAAGTAGATGTCAGCTTAGGACTCGATCTTCAAATAAAGGAAAGTGTACATTTTTGTTCATTTATCCTCACAACGGGAAACTTACAACTTCTCAGACTTGAGCTATTTCATTTAAGATATTCCAAATCTTGAGCTCAAGTAAAATGGTATACAAAAGTTTGAACACGAATTTTCAAGAGTTATTCAAAAAGATTTTTCAAAATCTTTCAAATTGTGTGTTCAACACTCCTTTTCTCATTCAATCATTTGATTTATATCTATTTTTGAGGGAGTATAAAGGAAAATGTTTTGAACAAATGAATAATAATCGATTTAAAAGTAGTTGTTGTCAAGTGTGTTTATATTGATAAGCGTGCAAATGGTGAAGATTGTGTCCGGTTATGACATTTTCCTGAAATTAACAGGATGAGGAGTGAGCAATCTACTGACCATATGTTTTTTATATCGACATACTTTGATGCAACTAGGTTTTCAAATTTGTTTAGAACATTCAGAAAGGTTCCAAATCATAATCATGCTATATCCGTTTTCTCCCATGTGTTTTCAAAATCTCATATAGCTATTTTAATCTATTGATATCAAAAATATCATATGATATGCTATTTTTGAGGGGGAGAAAAATGGATTAAAATGTGATCAAGAAAGATAAATGCTTAAGTGAGTGGAATAACAAAGTGATCTAAAAGACTCAGTGTGCAATCACCTCTTTCCGCCTTGTGCAAAAGAATTTTGAATATCAGTGCACATGTGTAGGGGGAGTATTTCTAAAAAATGTAACTTTCAAAGTGTTAAATGTTTTGATTTATATCAAACACTTTGATTGATTTTCAAATGGTTTTATGGTTCTGATTCTTATATCCTATCAAAACCAGACTCAATTCACGATGATCAAAGAAGAAATAAGGTGGTAAGGTTAGGTATTATCCCATGATCCAACCAGAACAGGAGGGATCTACCCAGGGACATTCCTTAGATAGAATATATGTCCTTAGGTATGATGGAGTTGAATGTGAATAGGAATAATGTCAACTAAGGCATGAGCTATCATCGGAACAATCACAACATGATGATAGTAATGACGTTTTGGTGGACATTGAAGGGGTTGAAGAATGAAAAAGAAATGATGTGCAAAGGGTGAAAAGAAAGAAGCCCTCCACAAACATTAGGCAGAAACCAGGTCAATACATAATCTATCGAATATCACAAAGATGATATTTGGTATTGAAGAAAGACATCATGGACCCAGTGATGCAATGCATAAACCTTCCCAACCACTCAAGATTCTCTCAAAAAAATTCTTGTTTCATTGTCACAGATATTAAACGCATAATCTATCGACTTCTTACTTCGAGTTTGTTGATATTGAAAAGGTGGCAGTCTGCTCCAGCCTCCGATCACAAAAACCAAAATGCACTTATTGAGTCTAGAGCTAAATGAGATCAAATCATAAATCTCACATATGACACAAAAGTACATTTGTATTAAACATCAAAGATACAAAAAGTACAAGATTCGCTTATATGTCTATGTGACAATGCAGTGGTCTTTGTTGACATTGCCGGACATTCAAGAGTGATTCTTAAAATTAAGTATTTCCAATGCATTCGAATGGGAATCTACCAGGTGCTAACATCAAGCCCAACGCTGAACGTATGTCACTTAATTTGAAAATGATTGTCTTATGATTTAATTAGTGTTAAACTTATGTAATCCAAGTGATCTAGTAGTTATAGTGTTCTTTCGGAATTTGTTTTCGAAAACACAAACACTATTTCCTTGATTTATTCAAGGTGAAGTGTGGATTACCAGGTTACTTATGATGTTACAATACTATGTATGTGGGGGGGATTGTTAGAATTAAAGATAGTAGTTGACTCTCATGCTTAGACCACACTTCACAAATGACTTCACTATTAAATATTCAGGCGTAACAAGATTATGATTATGTTTGATGGTCATCAAATATAATCAGGGGGAAGAGAAGTGTTCTAGCTGAATATTTTGATAGAGCGCAACAATTAGGGGGAAGAAATGTGTACATCAGGGACTTAATTAACTTTGGTGTATACAACATAGTGCAAAAGGGTGAAAAGAAAGAAGCCCTCCACAAACATTAGGCAGAAACCGGGTCAATACATAATCTATCGAATACTACAAAGATGATATTTAGTATTGAAGAAAGACGTAATAGACCCAGTGATGCAATGCATAACCCTTCCCAGCCACTCAAGATTCTCTCAAAAGAATCTTGTTTCATTATCACGGAGATTAAACACAGAATCTATTGACTTCTCACTTCGAGATTGTTGGAATTAAAGATAGTAGTTGACTCTTATGATCAGACTGCACTCCACACATGACTTCACTATTGAATATTCAAGTGTAACAAGATTATGATTATGTTTGATGGTCATCAAATATAATCAGGGGGAAGATAAGTGTTCTAGTTGAATATTTCAATATAATGCAATAATTGGGGGGAAGAAATGTGTACATATGGGACTTAATTGACTTTGGTGTATACATCATCTGAGACTTTATTGATATGAAGGTTATAGTTTCTATCTTCTATGAGTTTTCTGTGTGAAGTATGTGTTACGAATGGTTGTATGTTTAGGGGGAAGCAGTTGAACTGCTTGTAGTCATGCGGTATGAACTATGAGGAAGTCAACTGGGGAGATACATTTATGAACAAAAACATCAACAACATCTCTACCTTTCAGAAGCATGAACACCGTCATATTCATTCCTTCATATCTCATACTCAAAGTTCAAAGATACACTTCCGCAACTCTGATAAATCAAAGAACTTCCTCAAAACATCAAGTTGTTGATCAAGATTAAAGTTCTACATGAGGAAGATTGTAAGCTGTCAAGAAAGTATGAGTATGATTGGTCAGAATATTTAAAAGACAAATCAAGATGGATTCACGGTAAAGAATGATGATATGAAAAGATCTCAAAGGCAAAGTTAAAAAGGAAAATGGAAATATCAAGATCAATATATCTGGATCATAATTGGAACAAGACCACTATTACACAACAAGACTCAAGACAAACGATCATTAAAGATTAAAGATCAAAGTCACAAGAAAGATCTCAATGATCATCCTTTAGGGGGAGATTGTTACGAATAAGAAAATAATGATCATTAATGCAATTAAAGAGAGATCTCAATGATCGTCCCTTGGGGGAAGATTGTTAGGAATGATAAAAGTGACGATCTTATTGAGATAAAAGTCTTGTAATAAATAGAGAAATAATATTGTGTAATAGGTTAGGTGATAGGCTCGTGACTTAAATAAAGTCACGAGACCCAACAAATAGCTAAAAGCTAAGAAACAAGAGCTAGTAGCTCTTCCTTGTAATTGGGTATAAATACCCCATCACCACCTCATTAGTGGGGTGTGTCTTCTAATCTCATTCTAATCATTTTCTCTAATCCTCCTCCTCCCTCTTTCTCTCTCTACTTTCTATCTTTCTCTCTCTAAAATAAACACACACAACACCTAAACACACACTCTATTGCTTATTGATCCTAAATTCAAGACCTAACAAGTGGTATCAGAGCTGCAGGAGCGATTTAGTGTTGTTTAGGAGAGCTTATTCGGTCAGCTTATTCTGACAGCTTATTCCAGCAGCTTATTTTGAGCTTATTTGAGCTTATTTTAAGCTTATTCGGTCCTGAACTGCAAGCCATGAAGACATGTTTTAAAAGTTTGAACTTCTGCTCGAACTTTATTTAAAGACCCGTGTCATTATTGAACGACATTTCTAGGTCCGTAAATATTATTGATTTTCAGAAGACATGTCTTAAAAAATATTTTTGGTATTTTCTATTTTCTGATTTTTAATGTTTTTTGTAGGTTTATATTTTTTTTATTGTTCCTTTTTTGTTTTCAAATATGTACATAGGATACAAGGAAGGAATTACCTACCACTATTCTTCACTTTGAGATAGTAGATTCGCAACTAGACCGTTTCCCACCGAATGGGATCGGATTGTCATTAGTGTCAAAGTAGCACCAAATGGCATGTTCTTGTAGTTGACTTTTTGTCAAAAACCGATCGAGAAGGATCGCCAATAACATTCTCCAATGGGTGATTCTTTGTCATCTTAGTGAGAGTATCAAATGATTGGTTAAGATGATACAGATTTGATGGAATGACCCCTTGTAAAGTTGTTTCTTCAGAACTAGGTTCTGGAATTGGAATACCAAAGTAAGGATCGTTATCTATGTGTGCAACCTCAATATCATGAAAGTCATCTTCAACACCTGTATGGAATAACTAAAGATTTTTTGTTCAAAAAGTGGTATGTAAAGGTACTTTTCGATGGTGCATCTTGATCAACGGTTGTTGAGGAAGGTGAACTAGTTGAAGCAGCAGGAACTGGAGTAGGAACTTCAAGAACTGGATGATCAACATTTGGTGGAGGTTTGAAGTACTCATTAAACATAAGTATTTAACGAATGAATCCTAACATTCTTGTTGGTGGGACAACAGGTGTTGGAGATGGAATATTTTGCACGAGTCCTGAATTGATTGTTCCAAGAGTCATTAGTTGAGGCCCGGGTCCTGAATTGAATTGTTCAGAAGCCATTTTGACCGATTTGATAACTCATTGAAGAACCAAGTAGAAATTGTATTGATCACATTTTATTCATTATTCTCCCTTTCAAAAATTGCATATGTGATTGCCATTTTTGATTGATCTGGTGAATTAAAATACAAGCTAATGTACGTTGATCCACTTGATGACTAAACGAGCATGGGAAAATATGAAAATTGTTGATGAGAATGGTCAAAAACAAGAAGATGGAGTCTTCTCTTTTTTTAAGATAAAGTGCACTAAAGCGTACACCTTTCTTTTCTTTGAGGAGCGGGGCCAGAAGTGTTTGCCATCAGACGCTAGTTACTCATGGTCAACAAATTTTAAATTCCTTGAACCCCTGGTTTCTGATATATCAGTCTTTTTAGCAACCAAACTCTGAGTCTTTCCTTTTTAGGATTAAAAGATGTACCTTGCACTTGAAATAAGAGTACCTGCACTGACATTAAGAGTTTTGATCCGCAATTATATGGTTTAGCGATATCATTATTTGAACCAATTTGGGGGTTCACTAGTCAAACCTTGTTATGGCTATCGGTGAATCATCTTCCTGAGGTATCCACCTAATGACTAGCAGTCTTTAAAATTCTACACGTCGAATTTTCCATCTAAGAGAAGATCTAGGAGTGTTTGGTTTCTCATGCACAACGGAAGACTTATTGGGAGAAAGCCTATATCCTTTAGAGATCCATCTTTCAGGTTTGTTTATATTAGGTATCTTTTCTACGGGTTTGATGTTGTTTCTAGACTTAAGGGATTGAACCTTACTACGAGAATTAACCTCTTTTAGGAATTTTGTTATACAATCATCATGATTTGCATTAAAGACATATTTCTGACAAATCGAGTAAACAAAGTGTTTGGCTCTAAACGTAACTAGAATTCCTAGAGGAGCATTCTAGTGGAACACCATTTTGACATCCGCAACAACTCTAGGTATAGACAAACCCCTAGATGATAGATTGGTAGCCACCTAGTTTTGGTTTTGCTACCATTAGTAGTGTTTTGTATACTAGTAGTATGCATCACACTAGATTTTGAATTTCTATTTATTTCTTGTGTCTTTTTCCTAGATTCCTCTAGATAATGATTATGAGCCATATCATTGAACCATACTATTTCTTTTTTACTATACCAAGATGATCCAGGTGCAAATCACGTAATGATGGTTTTGCAATACATAGGACTCTCCACTATTAGTAAAATAATTAAGGAGGATTAGCTTGTGACAAAACGTGAATTCACATCAACTTGCGAGGCAAACCGTGTTTTTGAAAAGTTATGTTCAATCATATTTAAAAAAGCATTTCGGTTTTCTAATAACGTATTGGTTTCTGGGTGGTTGTAAAAACCGGTTTCCCGAGATTGATGGTTTTTCAAAACTTATACCACGCTATTCCTTTTAACTTTCGTAATTCATTATTCAATGCTACATTCGCAAAACCATTGTCCTGATTCCCCCCCCCCCTGAAGCCATTAAATCAGCATTTTCAACTGTCTTACTATTTATTTGAGCAATCAGTGAGTCATATGGTCTTTTGTCTGAACTCGTGTCTTTTTGATAGAATCTTAAAGATCATTGTAAGTCTGTTTCAAATGCTCATTTTCCTTATGCAACTTCTCATTCTCTGCAAGTAATTTAGCCACACTATGTTCCAATTATCCTAATTTGATTGTTTCAAGTACCTTCATTTCCTTTTTAATCTTGGCTTTATTACTTGTTTCATTCAAAATTTGACCATGTTGCCCGAATTTTAAAGCTTGATTTTGATATTTAAGTTCCAGATTAACACAATGTGCTTCCATTCTTGAAAAATCTTTTTGAAATTGAGCAACGGTCTTTTTGAGAGAAATATTTTCAGACTCGAGAGATTGGTATGATTTTTCACTAGTGTAGTTGAGTTAATGATAAGTAAAGGACTTGGTACTTTGACATTTTTTCAGCATTCTGGACATCATCTCCTCCCCTGATTACACATAGTTTGTAAATCAGGAGTGGTATTGCTATCAACCTTTTCCAACATATATGTGTCATAAATGGGTTTAGATTGCACAATATGTTGTTGTTCATTAGCATGTACATTATGTTCAGCGGTCAATTGTACCTCAGCTCTTGGCTCTTCATTAGATACAAGTCTGATATTTGCTCAAGTTGCATCAATACCATGCCCTGATCAGCTGTCTTTGTATTCCTGCTTGTCTGACTTTGTCCCACTACATTCTATAACAACTAAACTAGCATCCAATGCTTTACTCGAATCAACCTTTCCTTGTTTTGACTGCATCTGTCTTTCATTCAGCGTGAGTCATACTCACGTTTATGATGAGCTTCGCGTTGGTAATTCAATGGGGCGAGTCTTACGACCGATTCCATGTGTTGGATCAATTGTAACTTGAATTGTCAAACCTACGGTTTGATGTGATGCTAGAAAGTACTTGCGTATCATAGATCATATCATCATACATCAAAATATAATCCGTAAACATTGATGAAACAAGCTAAAACTGTGTCTTGAGTACTCTAAAAGCATCCATGGATCCAGTTTCTTGAAATTCTTCTTTGTCAAGTTGCTTTTCTAGTTGATCCAAGTTTAGTAACATTGAGCCTATGAAAGTCTGAACATCTTGATCAAAGAGTGTCGCAAATGCCCGTTCGAATCCTCCCGTGATTTTTAATTCATTGTATGAAAGATCCTGGAGAAGTGAATGAAGTAGTCGAAAAGATGCCATGCAACTTTCCGCTTTCTTTGTCCCCCCCGCCCCACCTTTTTTAAACAATTTGTTTGCAACTGATTAATCCTCATCTCTTATGAATTCGAATTCAAAGATTCCATTATGATTTGATGTGTGGAATGAAATTAAGGATCTTAAGTAGATTAAGTATGGTGTGTTTGGATTGTTATGTTGGTGAAATCGTTGTTGTAAAGTTAAAGTACTTGAACTTAATTAACGATTAATATAAAAAAACTTTGAAATGATAACTCACGATGAAAATGATTGAAAACTAAATGACTAATGTTAAAAAAATTGTAAATGTAAAGTTAAAAATTGAAAGACTAAAAATAAAAGGTTCAAAATAAAATTCTTGTAAAGCTAAGTGCTAGTATTAAAGTTATTTAATAACTAAAGGTTAAGATTTAAGTGAAGGATATCTATAACTATAATGATTTCCGTAGTAATAAGAATTTAAAGATCTCAAAAAAGTAGTATAGTATTTTATTGAATCACTAAATTTTTTGATTGGATCAAAAATTTCAATAAATATAGTATATATATATATATATATATATATATATCTATAAATATATATAATAGTATATATATATATATATATATAATATATCCGATAATTTTTTTTAAACTAAAATGTTCAAACAAGAACTTGTACATTGTTGATTAACGCCAAAAAACATGCTACAAACAATCAGTATTGATCTTCAAAGTGCAAACATGACCAATACATAATTGATTATCGAATCAATATGTGAAAATTTATTAAAATTAAAGGGGTGATTTGTTCATCCTCTAAGATCTTGTCTAGATCGAAAAGACCATCGCACCATTTTATTTTTTTTTTGTATAAACACATAACTAACTTGTATAAGTCATCAAGACATATAATTAATATATATATTTATATTGATACATTTAATAAAAATTATAAAATAAAGAGGCGTTTGGTTTAACATTTTAAATTGTCATTTTAAGTCAAAATTTACATCATTCCGCTTTTGTTAAGTCACACGTAATGAACTCAACTCAGTCGGCAAAATATACTACGTAATGTATATTTTTCAACAGTCCTAGTCAAAGTCATATGTTAATAGAGGAGTGTTTGGATTATTTCCTAGAATTTTAATCTAAGATCGAAATAATCTTTACTCCTACCTATTTAGATTGAAACACTTGACGAAGACTAGAAATCAGCTAGGTGTTCCGAAATGTTATAATTAAAAATATTTTTTGATACTCTAGATTGAGTCAAAAATAAATTAAGGAACGTTTGATTACTTCTTAGGTTTTTATTTTTAGAGTCGAAGTATTTTTTGTTCCACATATGTTGTTTTTAAAACATCATTTACGTCTAGGTCTAGGAATGATAGAACAAATTGATTAAGTTCTTATTAAGTAGTCTCATCCCTATAAATGATTGATAGGTACTTAAAAGTGAACAAGAACAATGAAAAAAGAACACAAATCAAACTAAAATGTCAAAATAAAAAATTACAGAAAATTAATTTGTCCATATGGGGCGGCCCCCTTAGCCTTAACGGTCGGTTCCCCGTTAATGATAAGGTGGTCGGCCATGCACTTAAGGGGACCGCCCATCTGCACAGTTTTGTAAAAAAAATTATTGTTAACTCTGAGACTAGGATTCCTCGTTGTGTGTCAACATAGAAATCAAAGATAGTGAAATTTCTCAAAAGATGAATCTTAATACAACATTACGTTTTAGTTACCTCGGTTTTTGGCAAGGCTTAAAACTTCTCAAATTAATAAAATGTATTTATTTGCGTTCTCCGTCGTATTTCTCAAGAGATCCTCTCACGACAGGAATTCATGAAAATAATACATTCAAACAATGGTTTGATATAACTGACAAACATCTTTCCATCATGCATCAATGATCTCAGCACTTGTTGCCGTAATAAACAATGCCAATATATATTTTTTTTTGACACTCCTTGATTGAGCAAAATTAGATCAAGAGAGCCTTGGATTATTTCTATGTTTTTCTTAGAGTCGAAATAAATCGTCGTTCCACATTAGTCGCATAAGGACACACAGGTTTAAAAATACTAAACATTAGTCTGTCGCTTGATGGGTTTACAAACCTACTACTCTTGCTTAATTAAATCTAGGAGCATAATTGAGCATTACAACTATTTGCTAATGCTTTAATTAATATGCTCTTCATTAAAGATTTCTATTTGTCTTATTGCATGCTTATTCATATATATACTTGCTTGCTAAATGTTATGTGTATTAGGCTTGATTGTTATTAGGACTTTGCATGTTTATACTATTGCTTACTAAACGTTATAGTCTTGATTGCTATAAAAATTTAGGACTTGCTGCAAATTGATCACCAAAACAAAACTTTTCTTACAAAATTTTAGCAAAAATAAAATTTTTGGACGTCTGAAAAGTCTCAGATGGGCGGCCCCCTTAATTCATAAGGGCGGCCCCCTTATTAATAAGGAGGCCGGCACCATAGATAAGGGGGTCGGCCATTCAGTACACGGGTTTTACTGTTTCTTTCTGCTTTTTGACCCTCTTTCACCTAGACCCCGCTATTATTTCCCAAAACTCACCAACATATCCTTTGATTTGATTTCTAACAATGTACCCATCCATTCCTTAACAACATCAATTTCCCCAAAATAAATCAACCCACATTCCACACCATAATCACTACATTTAACTTGTCTTCTTTAATGACATCTCCTTACAAACCCATGTCCAAATCTTCAAAGGTGGCTAAAATGTCCGTAAGACCCATATGGAGAAAGAAGTTAAACTATTGTAACACATCCAATGAGGTTGATGTTAACTTGCCTACACCAATGCCAAAACAACAATCTCCTCTCCAAGAACCATCACAAGAAAATCCTCCTACTACTCACTCAGACCATGATTCACTAAAATCTCATTCACCTCTACTTGGTGATTCTTGTGACACTAAAGTTGGACAACCTTTCATTCCACCATAAAATATCAATCAAACTCAACTCACACAACCTTCATTTCCTTACTTACTCATCAATCCATATGTTGCTAGTGTGTTTCATGCTCAAACCCCACCCTCGCCTTAAGGTGACAACCAAACTTAACCTCCACAATCTCTATCTCTATATTAGAGAAATATGCTCATTGATTGAACATTAATTAAACTCCAAGATTTGTCAAACCTTCTAGCCATGCACCTTTCCCAACCACAACACTACCCTCATCACCCTATTCTCAAAACATGGCCTCACACACACAACTTAACTCATTGTTGAACAACATGTTGGCTATTGTCCTTGTTGCATCTTTACCAAAAACAATTCCTAACCTTGAGTGAAGATCTCAATTGGATTTCTAACTAACTGTAACCGAATTACAAACTAAAGACTTTTGTACAACTTTGGTCTTGGACAATAGTGATTAATCACTATTGCCCCTTATACTTCTATACTCCCCCCTCAAGTTGGAGCCTCTGTGAGTCCAAACTAGTCCACTAGAAAATTATGTTGAACTTGCCCAATGCTTTTGTCATAACATCTGCTAACTGAAGATGTGTAGGAATGAAACTATCTGTAAGAATCCTTCTTGAATTTTATCTCTGGTAAAATGACAATCAATGTCAAGATGTTTGGTTATGTCATGAAAACAAGGATTTGCAGCAATTTGTTGTGCTAACTTGTTGTCACAAAACATGTGACTGGTAATTGAACGTGAATATGTAAATCTTTGAGGAGAAAACTAAGCCAAAGTAATTCACAGGTAGTAGCAGCCATGTTCGTGTCTTCAGCTTGCTTCAGTAGACGATCTACTAACCATGGTTTGTTTCTTTGTTTTCCAAGGGACTAATGAATGCCCCCAACTCCTTGTCATTAAGCAAGAAGCCCAATGAGAATCCTATTATTTTTAAGTGAGAAAAGTCCCTTTGAAATAGAACCTTTTAAGTATTTTAACAAATGAATGGCAGCCTGCATATGAACATCTTTTGGAGCTGAAACAAACTGACTTAGATGTTGGACACCATAGGATATGTCTGTGTTGATAGAAATAATGCCTAAAAACGTTATTAATATTTTTCGATCTTTCTACGTTTTGATAATCAGAAAAAATGTAAAAACGATTAATGAAAAAATTGTTTGTAAACAAATAATTAGTAGTAAATTTTTATTTTGAAAATTTAATCACTTAAAGGTATGAATAAATAAATGCTTAATGCATTTTATGATCAAAAGAATTTTTATTTAACCTCACATTTTTTATAAAAATGTCACAAACATTTTTATAATTTTTACAAAACATTTTTGGATTTAAAAGAAATGTTTTATTCAAAATAAATATTTTGAATTCAAATTCTATACCAAAAAACGGCTAGAAATGTTTCAGAAAACACCTCTCTCAGAAAAGATAAAAAGGGAGCGTCTGGCCTGGGCGCCCCCCTCAATTATAAGGGCGGTCCTCTTAATAATTAAGGGGACCGGCCCCTATTTAAGGGGACCACCTAGACAAAAAGCCAGCTAAGCTGACCTATAAATACTCGACAATTCCCCACTGTTTTTCTTACCTTTTGCATATACTTTCTTTCTGTTCTAAATCAGTTTATACACTCCTTTCTTTCCTTTGATCATTTAATCATAAATCTTTGTTTTCAAGTGATCCAAGCTTAATTCTTCAAGTGCAAAAGAAAAATACTTCTTATCATCAAGTCAAGAAGTGTTATAGTATAGTTGGTATAGTTGTGTAGTTGTGTTATATCTTGTAAATCATTTGTGTATATTGTGAAGGTGTGTATCGTAGTTGTGTACAATAAGTAGATTGTTATGATCATTGTAAGTATAGCTATATCGGGGTGATCTTAGTAAGTAGTGATAGATTGGTGTGATCGTAGTAGTGTCTTGGTGAAGTGAAGTTGTGAAGTGAAACCAAGTTGTGAATTGTCGTGAAGTGGTGTATTGTGATTGATTGGTTCTAGCTAGGATTAGAAATTGACATTTTGCTTAGTGTCAGAAATTAGTGTAAGCTAAGTCGTGTACGATTTTCTCCGCCTAAAGGGAGTTTGTTGACATAGTGAAGATAACTCTCGAGTTTGGTGCTCGGGGAGTAGAGTAGGGCGAAGAGGTGCTTCGTTACCAAACCACTATAAATCCTTATGTTGTGGTTTGATCTTTCTAACTCTTAGCTCTTGTCTTTCATACTTACTTGTCATTTAATTACATATTTGTATTGTTCATATTGTGCACATATTAAGATCACACAAAGTCGAATCTAAATTTTTATAAACAAAACAATAATTTAAAAAGCGGTAAACTATTCAACCCCCCCTTCTAGTTTTCCATAAAACTTACACAAACAATTAGACTAAGAAAATACATAGAATATACAGAATTATACACTAATCTAAATTACACTAATCCTAAGGGTAAAATCTAATCTAATGTTAAAAACCTAAATATCAAATAAAAATAAAGATTAAATTTTTACTCCCCGGCAACGGCGCCAAAAATTTGATGTGTCGTTGTGTGGTGTTAATTTTATGGTTTGAAGTTTTAAATTTATATTTTGCCGACTTAACAAAAAATAACACTTTAACGGGCAGTGTACCCGGTCGGTGGTAGTTTTGTGGTAAGTAGGGTGTTGACCACTAAGAGCGAGAAACACTTTCAATTTATCAATATTTTGGTTATCTAAACTAACTTAATTCTATTCTATGTTAAACCTATGCTAAACCTATGTTAATCCTAAATCTAACGGATAAGGGGGGGTTTTCAGCCTGAGAGACTGGCACGGGTTTTGTGGTGACTAAAATCAACTTAAGACACTAAAACACACGCAAGCAAATTAACAAAAGATAAAAGAGCGGTATAGCCAAATATAAGAAAACTGTATCATTTTTAATCTAATCAGAATGTAGGTTTGTTTATTTAGTGTAATAATTACTTATCTCGAGGCGACATATCATTCTTAAGATTAAGGTTGTACTTCTTTCTTAAACCTAGACACGTAGAATTCTATCACAATTAAACGCATCCACATAAAGCATCCTTATTTGCTAATTATAATCTATCTTAGGGATTAAATCAATGGTGATTTTTTTAAACCCTAGCTCATAGATACTTTACCCACTTACTGCTTAAAGGCAATTCATACACTAGTAGTTCACTAACCA
>BQNB010084032.1:0-28867 GCA_026074375.1 Tanacetum coccineum
TGATAACTGGATATCAATTTTGGTCCAGTAAATGAATTGACGACTTAATCAGAAAGATAGTAACTATCTGATTCACTCTTACCGTGTTGTCTGCTTTGAGACGTTCCGGTAATGAGAACTAGCAAGCATGATGAATCTAATACATCTGTGTTAGAAGATCCTACGCTTTGAGCTAGAAACTCTGTCAAGGAGATTCTTTGAATCTACCTGATCATAGGTATAGTATTTATACTATAAAACGGGTAACCGGAGGTTAATACAACCAAAGTCAAGATGAATGACAAACCCAAATTCATATTTTATTGCTAACTGTCTTATTTCAGGTTTAGACGACGGTGTTGCAGACTCATTCCAGCGAAGTTGGATTCATAAACCACATGCTCATACTCAAGATTTCAAAGTCAATCATTCAATGTCAAGATAGTTGATTCTAATCTTCCCCAGCATCAAAGAGCCTCATAATCAAATAAAGAATCATCAATTGGGGAAGATTGTTAGACTTATAATCATATATGTCAAACAAGAATGTAACAAGTATGATTCAAGTCAAGGAGATGATGCAAGATAACAATCTTAAGAACTCAAAGTCAAAAAGATAAAGGCTCAAGATCAAGATCACAAAGCATGAATGAATAAAGCTATTACAAACAAGACAAGACCAAAAATAAGGCAAAGCATAAACGTCAAAAGTCATATCTTCAACGTCAGGGGAGACAATGATAAAACAAAGCAAACTCCTACAAGAATGTCATCGGTGGTACGAAGGATTTTGAAGAAAGAGATCTCAACATTGGGGGAGATTGTTAGCCTTTATTTTATTAAGTCAAATAAGAATGTTATCGGTCTTATAAGGTCAAACTAGGTCTTGTATTGTAATAGGCTAGTCGGGTTCAACGGGCTTGGATTGTAATCTAATATTGTCCGTGTTTCGGGCTCAAAGCCCAAGTTTAGCTAAGCCCGGCCCAAGTTAGAAAGCCCACATGCCACTTATGGCTCAAGGGTATAAAAGAAACCCTCTCCACACATGGAGAGGGTGTTGGTTACATTTGTTCACTTGTAATCCACCTATTCTCTCTCTTAATCTAACATTCCAAGTTCTTCTCTTCCTTTTCTTTTCTTTCTTTTATTGTCAGCTTAATTAGGGCTTATTTGGGTTTGTTTATTAGTTGTGATTGGATTATATTAAAGGGCTAACAGACTAGCTTTTGAAGAAACATAAAATCTTATCGTATCACGATACTAGGGAATTTCATGTGAGGGGTTCCATTTGGGTATTTGTTTTGACGAGTTTGCTGGGTTTACGATTTAAAGTGCCCTGACTCCTCAAACGATACTACATGGCCTCTGGATTATGATAGCCCAAACAGTGATACAATATTTCCATAAATTAATAAATCAAAGTAATACGTTAAACTTTATGAAGTTTTGAAACATAAACCATCACACTAAGACTTGACATATTACCTCAGGTTGCGTGACGAGGCCGTTACTTTCACTTGATATACTTTTGCCATCAATCAGATTTCCCTGTTAAGGTGAGTTCATAGCCTCGCATTTTAAATCTTTGAAATGTTTCATAAACCCGCGAGGGGGATACATGCTATAAATCATGAATACAAGTATTTTTCTAACTGTATGCTATTCTGATGCATTATTTCCTAAGTCCTTACTTTTTCCATTAAGACCCCACTATCATGAACCATTAATTACTTTTCAGAGTAAGCGTGAATGCTGTGAATAGATCTATTTAGGACTGAACTCCCCCGTTGGTGTACCTATACTTTCTGGTAACCAAACGCACTTCATTTGAATCACTATGCGGGTGTTTGGCAAAGGCACCCGTTGGGGCAACTTCTTGTGATTATTGATTATCTCAAGGTCTCGGTGTCATGAGCTTAGGGCAATAATACTGTTTTCTATAATAATTGTACTCATTGCAATTATTACACTTATGGGTGTATAACAACGTAACCCACTATTGAACTTGTATTCAAACTGTTTAACATAAACCTATGAATTTCACTCAACCTTTGTGTTGACTTTTTAGCATGTTTATCTCAAGTAACTGAGCATCTTATGGCACGGAGTGGCACAGACTTGAAGATGGCTAAACTGTTATCATTCAAACTTTATGTTTCTAGATTTTGGGATCTCTCTTCTTGTAAAACTCTGATGAATAAATGAATGATAACTAAATTTTACAAAAACATCTCTTTACGAGTCGTTTTCTATGATTATGACTGTTATACTATGAAATAATACCCTAGATTAGCTTCCGCTGCTATATTTGTCTAAATGGGGGTGTTATAGATTGGTATCAAGAGCCACGGTTATAGAGAACAAGGTTGAAACCTTAACTATAACTACTTTTCTTTTTCCATCCAAGAAAGTCCTCCGTGCCACTACATCTCCCGAATAGTATGTAAAGTACATAACTATTATACTATTATATAAATAACTTATGTTATTTACCGCTGGGTTGTTAACAGAGTGATGTCTTCTCCCAACCACCCTACTTCTGATATTGAGGATGCTTTTTCCTCTAACTTTTCGGACTATATCCCGGCTTCACCGGACTATGTCTCAGCTTCACCAAGAAATACTTATTCTAGCTCTTCAAATAACTCATTTGGTTAGTTCCAAAAGCTTCACCAACTCTTTTACTTTTTCATGATGACCCTTATATGAAGGTCATGCAAGCATATTTTGCTAAAGAATCACCTATTCCACTGCCAACTATTGTGCCTCCATCTTCAATGCTATCTCCAATGTTTAATTCTCAAGAATTCTTTCAACCTGAGGAACTATTATCTGAGGTTTACATGGGAACGAGAAGATCAATTCAAGAAGAAATATCCACACCTCTTCGCCAAAAGACTGCACAGTCGTCATGGCTGTGTGATAGAGACCTTGAGGACAAGGCTCATTTAACGGGGGGAGACTATAACACCTCGTATTTTAGGTCATTGTATGACATTATGTATTTCATAATTTATTTTTAGGGTTTTACGCGTTTACTCTTAAACCGTAAACTTTAAGTTAAATCGCGTAAACTGAAAATGATCATACAATGTAAACGGGCATTAAACGATTAAATGTTTGTATCAAGCAAGTGTTATATGATTATTATGAGGATAATTAATGACTTTGTTCATTTTATTTTTATTGGCTACGTAAAATTCTTACGTTTCATAATAAAATACGTTTAGGCATACCCGGAAGTTCTAAAACCTAACTACGCCTAAACAAATACCCACGTTTATACCCAATACTCAAAATATTAAATATAACATCACATATATACATAAAATGCCGAAAATTGGAAGATGAGAACAAGAGTCATCATCTTTGCATAATATCTAGATATTAACTAAAAGGTACTCTTACACCTTTTACCAACTTGACTAGTTTAACTTAACTAGAGTTAGAAAGTAACCATGGTTAAGTTAAGAAGATATTTATACTATAAATAGCCATGCATGCATGAGCAAAGTTCATACTCTTCTATACTTAACCAAATTTCATTTTCTTTCTTCCTTGTCTACTCCAAATCCCACGGCAACAATAAGCCATAAAAACAAATCCACACTTTGATTTTCTAAGTATATACAACCCTATACACAACATACTTAAGGTATTCTAAGGTGTTGGGAAGCATTGGTTCATCATTTTCAAGTAATAAGAAGAAAAAGGAAAGATTAGGGTTTTGAAAACCTAATCTTGGGTTATAAGCTTGGAAGCTTTATTTTTGAATCTAAACACGGGTTTAGAACTTATTTCACATCTCTTACATCATTACTAAGGTTTTCTTAAATCCTTTATACTTTTCTTTCTTATGATTTTATGTATTACATGTTAAATATAGCCATAATCACCACTAATGACTTTTAAATGTATAAAATGGATTTTTATTTGAGTTTATCAATTTATACACTTATTCTCATGTCCTAATGTTATAAATATCATGGAAAAGTAAATATAAAAGTATGTTAACTTATAGTTTAAGTATAAACATGTTTAAAGCTAATTAGGGTTTTATAAGTTTTCTTAAGTATACATGTGAAAATAATGAAAGTAAAAGGATTAAACTTGTTACAATGAAATTATATGGACTAGGGATGATATTAGACTTTATTATAAGTACCACATATGTAAAATATGGTTATAAGGGTTTTTATAGTAAATTACTATGTTAATAATACATAAAAACAAGTTTTTATAAAGTTAATCATACAAATACATATGGGCTGTTTTAATTCGAATCTTAGGCAGTAGCTTTTGATATTTTAAAGTTATAATACGCCTCATGACGATTCCATAATGATAAGAAACTTGAAAAACCGATCTATAACGAAAAAGATACGTTGAAAACCGAGTTTTATGACTATAAATTACTTTATAAAACTAATTTTATAAAAAGTCTATTTCATTACAGCAACTTTTAGTTTTAAAACATCTAAGATTGATATAAAATTTGATTACGAGATGTACACGCAAAGAATCGTAAAAAAACGGAACTTAAACGGAAATAATCTACGCGTTTTTTAATAATTAAAGTTTATAAAAGTAATTTTATAAACTATGAACAGTAAAAATCACTATTCATCAGTGAATTTATCTTTGTAAAATATTATACCTCTTTTACTAACGTGAACGTACTCGAAGGAATCACTAAAATCGGAGTTAAAACGAATAAGTTATCGCGATTACAAGTTTACGCTAATTAAAGCCTAAAACGACAAATGAGCTGTGGTGAACAGTAATTTTACTATTCATCACAGAATTTTAAAAACTTTAAAATGTAATATTTTGATCGCTCGTCTTACTACGAAGACGTGGACGTAAGAAACGCGAGCAACGGATTTAAAACGACCAAGTTAGGTCATTTTTACGAAAAGTATATTTATAAACGTTTTCACTTTATAAATACTATTTTACTAAAATGATTAGTCGGTGATTATGCTATATAGAATATTGAGTGGTTATCAAAGTGCTATATTACTAGGGAGTTTCATAATGAGGCCTCTTCGGGTTGGGTTATCGATGAGATCGTTGGTTTACGATTTAAAGTGTCCTAAACTCCTCGTACGTCATGTCATGACCTCTTTATTTATGATAGCCCGAACGATAGTACGATGTAAACAACTATAAGATTATATTCAGTGTTGCTAATTAAAGTACTCAGTATTATTACAGCCTTAATTTAAATATGTCTTTTGGGGGGATTTATCGTCTTGTGTGTGACGTTTTATCTGATGATTAATTGAGCTATCGTACTCAAGGTGGAGTTCATTAGCCCCACTTTTTACAGTTTTGACTGATTTATTATTATTGGGGGTGAGACATGCTTTTGTTTTTATAAATTGGACGCAAGTGTTGAATGGTATATTGATTATGTGTTGCCTTCAGTCAGCGTAACCTCCTTGAGCCCATTATTCATGAACTGTTAATTGGGCATAGATTGTAGTTGTGAATTACATTATCGTGAGCCTCGCGAATGATATATCAATAGATCTATTGGGGGATTTAACCTCCAGTTTCGGGGGATTGGCTATCACTAGGAACGAACGCTTTGACCATGTAGGACTTGGATGTTGCTGGGTGTTACAACAATCTGTCACGGGCAAATACTGCTAAAATAGCAAATATAGGTTTGGAGCTTCTGGTGTAATGAGCTTAGTGCAACATTATCCTGGTTTTTTTTCGGTTGTTGTTCGGACATATGTTTGTAAAAAATACGTGAAAGTCTTGCGGTCCTGCATAATTTAAATACATTAACCTATGAATTCACCAACAATTTTGTTGACGTTTTAAGCAATGTTTTCAGGAGGTCATTAGGCACGAGATGCCAAGGATGCATTGGATAATGTTTTGGATTGTACAGTTAAAGACTTATGTGTATCATGTTTTGGGAAATATATGTTGTCTTTTGTAACATGAAACAAAGAACAAGTAAAGCTATAAGCTTTTGTAATATATCTTTTAATTAAATCCAATGTATCAGTTTAAACGACTTTTGTGTCGTTCTTATATATATCTTGTGCTGTTGATCTTGAAGTAACATGCCCCGGATCCTTATTCCGCTGCGACCCATTTTGGGGGTGTTACATTTTCGCTATCATTTGTAGGATAGCACAGAGCACCAAATACTCGGAAGAATGTAAGATCAGGCTTCTTATCATGCACAAGCTCATAAGGGGTTTTGTTATGACGAGTATGAACTAGTGATCGGTTCTGGGTGTAACAAGCAGTGGCTACAGCTTCTGCCCATAGAAACATAGGAGCTTTCGAGAATATCCATCCATAGTATGTGCTCTGTTCCACTAGTGTATGATACGTCTTTCAACAACGCGTTTTGTTGAGGAGTTTCTCGACAGGCTTTTGATTGAAATATGCCAACACCTCTAGTATTCAGACATAACTTTGGTTGGACGAATTCTGTTTCGTTATCTTGTGCGGATGAATCTTGACTGTTTTGTTGAGGCCTCAACCTGTAATTTGCTTAGAAGGTGCTGTGAAAACTCTGGAGTTTCATCTTTGACTCAAGAACTATTACCCATGTGAATCTTGAATGGTCATCACGATGACTAAGATGTATTTCTTCCCTTTTAATTATCTGACTCTCATTGGACCACACAGAATCATGTGCAAGGGTTATGAAGAACTTCAATATTGTATTTTCAGATTTTGGCGGGTTGGGAGAACTTCATGCTTGTTTCAGTTTGACAGAGCTGAGCAAAGATGATCCTTTTCAAACTTCAAATCTAGGTATTGATCTATCCAGATCTTTTCGAGCAAGAATCATTTTATCGTGCCGAAGTTTTAAATGGTTTAAACGACGATGCCACAACCATGATTTGGACTTGGAAGCTTTGGACAGCAAGCATATCGGAGAAGACTTCATCATTTCATCAATCGATATCGTGTACAAATTGGTGCCACGACTACCTTTAAGGATATCTGTACCCTTAATATCACGAACAAAGCAAGTATGCTTTCTGAAGGCCACTTCAAGATCAGAATCACAAAATTGCCCTACAGAGAATAGATTGTGTCCAAGTCCCTCCACGTAGTATACTCTTAAGATCACACTGTCACCCATAACATAATCTCCATAACCCATGATAGCTCCTAAGTGATCATTCCCGAATCTGACTGACCCGATGAACAATTGCCACAAAATTCATGAGCTTTGAACGATTCCCTGTCATATGTTTTGAACAGCCTGAGTCCAGATACCAAAGCATGACCTGTACGACCTGCATTTGAAACCAGTCGAGTTTGGAGAGTTTGGAATTTCGGTTCCCCAAATTTTGTTGGGGTCCTGTTGGTTAGCATATAGAGTAGAACATTTCACAGAAAGCTTAGTTAAATGGCACATTTCGCCTAAGGCAAATTTCTTTCCTGTGGGTCTCCATTGAGAACCACAATCAAGTTTTCCTAAGGTGAGTTTCTTTCCTGTGGGTCTCCATTGATAACCAATATCTGCAAATAGTTTTCCCGTAGCTTTCCAAACCCGCTTGGTCTTGTACAAACTATTATCAGACAGTTTGCCTTTTGGTTTCCAGATCTGCTTGGTTTTGTTTAAACTGTTATCAGACAGATTTCCTTTTGGTTTCCAAATTCTAACAGTGAGGGTAGCATTCACAGACTTCAAGATATTAACAACACACATTCCATGACTTGCAAAGTTTACACGTTTGTTACAAGTTTTGCACACAAATTCAGAATTCGAATTAATTACAACACGCTTAGAGCTAATGCTAGAATCAACCGGATTCACTTTTGTCCAAACTGACTTATTTGTCCTAAGGCGTACTTCTACTTCCTTCTTATTCTCCTTCTTAGCAGGCATGATCCTATTTTTCTTTGTATTGCTTCTAGGCTTTGATCTGCTTGCTTCAGTGGAATGGTTTACTCCTGTAGAAGGAATCACAAGGATATTAGTCTGTTGAACTCTCTGGTGCACTTTGTGTTGCTGTGTGTTGCTAGAAGAAGTTCCAGGTTTATCACTAAACGTAACTTGCTTTTTCCTAGTAACAGGGGTAGAGGGAGCCTTGTTATCTCTTTCATTGAAACTTTTTGGGCAAGTGCCAATCACACATTCTAACAATTCCTGAGATAACTTAGTGTATTGGCAAGCATAGTTAAGTGAATTATCCAGTGGTTTAACTACTCTAGCTTCCTCTACAATCTCCCTAACCGTTTCTACACTCTCCTTAAGATGGCTGATATAGTTTAAATGAGCATTCCTATTGTTCTTAAGGGGATGAGGGATGGGTTTGACGTCAATGGCATACATGCCAGGAGCAAAAACTTTTGGTTTGACATAGTCACTAGTGAAACAAGGCTCTTTGCTTCGCAATTGAGCTTTTAGACTCTCAATCTCATTCAACATGGTAGATGTCTTTTCACTTGTGTGAGCACGCGTAATCTTAATTGAGTCATACAATTCCTTGTAATGTTGTTTGACCTTTTCTAGTTCTACTCTAACGCAATCATTTTGTTCAATAAGAGCAGTGACATCTTTAGCATTATAAGGCTCACAACTTCTGTCATTCACATTAGCGACTAGAACTTTCAAGTTTCTAATCACGTTGTCTTTTTCTTGAATCTGATGTTCGAGATTCTTGATCTTAAAGAATGAGTTAAAATCAGGAGCTTCCTGCACTGTGTGTGATTTGTTATTATCAAAACTTTCTTGAAGATGATGATACTTTAATTGCAAATTTAGGCATTCCCCTTCAAGTTTTGAAATATGTTTTGACTCATCATGAACTTTAGACATGTCATGTAACACCCCCAAAAATGTGTCGCAGCGGAAATATGTTAGGGAGCGTTACTTCATAATACACAACGCTAGGTACAAGAGAACGACCTCTAAAAAGTATCGTTTGTAAAACAATCTCGTTGATTTTCTGAAATCAAAAAAATAGTTGTCCCATAATTGCATCACCATGAAAAACTTGAATGTAAAGACTCCAAGGCACATCAAATAATCCAAGCATCTAATTCACCTGAGAAAAACATGCTTAAAAGTGTCAACATTAAAGTTGGTGAGTTCATAGGTTTTTGTAAATATAAATGTTAAACCAAAGTCCTGTAAAGTATGTATGACCATTTCAAACTTGGTATGTTTCCCAAAACGTATGTATGAATGTCATAATTCAAAGAGTTGTAAAATATACATGACCATTTCAATCCCCAAATAGTCACAAAAATGTACGTATGAACGTTGAACCGTAATTGTTCAAAGCATGTATGATATTTATATATATCACCAAAATGTTTCAAGTATGTATTCCACTTTATTCAAGGCACAGTAAGAGTGTACCCATCGTAGGTGTTCCCTCCAAGAACACCCGGTCATTAATGAAAATAATATGTACCCGTCATAGGTGTCCCCTCCAAGAACACCCGGGCATTTCTGAAAATATTCATGTGTATGTAATTGTTGGCCTCGAAGACTCAACCAATCGTATTCCGACATGTTCTAACGTTCGTTTGCCTAGTAATAGCTAATCACCCGAACGGGGATTGTCAAACCCGAATAGATCTATTTCATAACATTCGCGCTCACCCTCCAAGTGATTTACAGTTCATGCAACCTAAGCTAATCCATAATCATTCGAGTAAAAGTATAGTTGTTGCATCCATAAGTAAAAACCAATGTTGTATCTCACCGTGAGATATGCATATGAGTGTATAACCAAGTTATAGCGAGTGTTCACGCCCAAAAATTAAACCAAGTATTGTATCTCATCGCGAGATATATATAAATAAATATGTAAACCAATTTGTAATCAACCATGTAAATGCATTTGTAAACAAGCATGTTCTCACCCCAAAAATATATGTACAACCAGTAAAAACAGGGGGGCTATAAACTCACCTCGATGATGAAGAACGATTGGCAGAAGTGCACATATTAAGCACAACACAAACGGAAACTGGAATGGCTCGACCAAGGAGTTACGGTTTATCTTAATGGCTAAGACCCACTAGCCTAGGATAATGTATTTGGGTTTTTCGATGGATAGTCACATCAACGCGACACGTTGATAAAGGATTTAGATTTCAAGTTGTATGAGTTTGGTGGTTGGTTAAACAAAATAAATCGAAAAGTAAACGCAAAGTATATAATATATTCCGTATATATTACATATGAAAAATTAACAAGTATATAATTTGTATTGTGAATTATATGACAAAGAGGAACACCCAAAAGAATAATACGAAATGTATATAATACGCGACATGTATTATATATGAAAATAAAATAAAAGTATATATTACCTTGCAAGTATTATATAAAAAACGTGAGGAAATAATTAAAACAACATAATTTGACACGTGTTTGGAAATCACCAATTAAATTAATAAAGAGTCCTTGTATAAAAGTACACACACGTTTTAAAGTTATGAATCATGTAAACAATGTTTGTAAAGCTTTTATAACAATTATGATGTTATCTTCTAGTTGACAATTTTAAAATATAAAATAATATTTTATAAATTCATATTTCGTTTCTTCGACGGGTTGTGGCTAAAATAGTTGTCTCATCTGTAAAATCATAGTTTTCGTTTGTCGGCGGGTTATTGTATAATTATAAATAAAATATCTTTAATCTATAACTTAATCCTTTTATCGGAATTCAAAGATAATAGAAGTTATAGTAAAGATTACTTAGTATAGAAATTTATAGAAATTTCAATATGACCTTTTCGTTTATATGTTGTTTCCCATATTTATAAAATCTAATGTTTTCCACTTTCCAAACAACCCGTGTTGCAAAATATCCACGTTTCAATTTATATCTAACTAGACAAATTATTAAATAGCACATTTATTTAACCAATTCAAACCACCATTAGATCCGGTTTTATATATATATAATCTTAATAAATTTATTAATCAATTTATATTAACCAAACGCACCCTTGTGCGGATTTTGTCAACCAAACGCACCCTAGTGGCTGTCACTCAGCCAACCAAACGCACCCTTTGCGGTGAAACTGTAAAACCAAACGCACCCCTTGGCTGTTACACAGCCAACCAAACGTACCCTTTTAGCTGAAAACCCAAACACCCCTTTTATGGTTTTCCTGCTAACCCAAACGCCCCTTTTATGGTTTCCTGCTCACCCAAACACCCCTTTTATGGTTTCCTGCTCACCCAAACACCCCTCTATGGTCTTTCTGTTAACCCAAACACCCCTTTTGGCTGATACGCCGCCAACCAAACGCCCCTTTGTGGTGTTACTAACAACCAAACGCAACCTATGTTGTGCAAACCATAAACCCAACGCACCCTACGCTGTGCCAAAACCAAACGCACCCTACGTTGCTGAATCAAAACCAAACGCACCCCATTCGTGCTAAACCTAGATCCAAACGCACCCTTGGTGCCGTTTTAATAACCAAACGCACCCTTGGTGCGAAACACAAAACCAACGCACCCTTTTTTGGTGCTGAGACGAATAAACCAATGCACCCTTGTTGGCTGAGGACAAACCCAACGCACCCCTTTGCGCTAAATCAAAAACCAAACGCACTTTATGATGTGGTTTCGGATCAAACCAAACGGCACCTTTGGTGCTTAATTTTTAACCCAAACCACCCATATTGTGGATGGGTGAGGTGGTGGTGGGTGAACGTTGTGTCACGGTAGGTGTGGGTGCGGGATGTGGTGGGTGGTGCGTGGTGATGATGATAGGTGATGACGTTATGATGATGTCGGATTATGATGATGATGACGAGATGATGGAGGCTGTGGTGACTATGGAGCTGACGTGGGGGGAGGGGGAGATGAGGCCGGTTGGTGGTGGTGGCGTTCGGATGGTGATGATGATGGTGGATCTAGTGGTGAGGGCTCGTGGGGTGATGGTGGCGTACGGTGGGAGGCTGGAGATGGGTGGCCGGAAGTTGGCCGGATCCGGCTGGGTGGCGCCGAAAAAATTAGAGAGAAAAAGGGGGCTATGGTTAATAAGAAAATGTGTATAACCATAAAACTTTTCTATTTATACCCAAATACTTTCAAACAAAATGTAAAGTTTATAATACTCGAGGGGTGATGATGAAAATATTACCACGGGGACTGAAAATGTAACTTTTGGTAAATAATGGTTCGGGACTCGTTTGGACTAGTTAATGAATGATTCATAACACGAAACTTGCGCCATTGCGTTCCAAATAATTTTTCCCATAGAAACGAGTATTCACACGACTAATTTTCATAAACGTTTTATAAAATTTATTTAAAACGTTTATTATTTATTTGTATATTACTGATAAACTTTGTCCGTAAAATGATCTTTTACTTGAATATTTGCGTTTTTAACAAACGTTACTGAATAAAATGATAAATAATTTATTAAATATTTTTATTTAATAAAAAGTGTTAATTAAATATAATTTAATTATTTTCATGTCGGTACGCGTTGTTCTTGTTTCTAAAATCTTGCGAGGATATTTCGGTCATTTTCTGCTTGTTTTCGGGTCTCGAGCAAAACTAAAAAGTTGTCCGGAATGTCGTTTTACATCAAATTGCTTTAGAGTCCGAGTCGTGAAAACGTGATCTAGCGGGTCGTTTTTGATAAATCAACTTAAGAATAACGTATATCTTCTCGTTTTCAAGTCAAATAAGTTAAAAAATAAATTTGTACATGAGTGATATGTAATAATAAATATGATTTATTATTTAAATATGTTCCGAAAAATTACCGGTTACGCGGTAATCGTTTTTACGTGACAATAAAAGATCAAAAGTCAAAAAGTCAAGTCGGACCCGAAAAGTCAAATGGTAAAACAGTCATTTTCAATTCTGAAAATTGCCAGTTGTTACACCTGGCTCCTCAAACGATACTGCATGACCTCTGAATTATGATAGCTCGAACAGTGATACAATAATTCCATAAATTAATAACTCAAATATGTATGTTAAACTCTGTAAAGTTTTGAAACCTAAACAATCAAACTAAGACTTGACATATTACCCCAGGTTGCGTGACAAGGCCGTTACTTTCACTTGATATACTTTTGCCATCAATCAGATTTCCCCTGTTAAGGTGAGTTCATAGCCTCGCATTTTAAATCTTCTAATGTTTTCATAAACCCGCGAGGGGGATACATGCTATAAACCATGAATACGAGTGTTTTTCCAACTGTATGCTATCCTGATATATTATTGCCTAAGTCCTTACTTTTTCCATTAAGACCCCACTATCATGAACCGTTAATTACTTTTCGGAGTAAGCGCGAATGCTGTGAATAGATCTATTTGGGACTGAACTCCCCCGTTGGTGTACCTATACTTTCTGGTAACCAAACGCACTTCATTTGAATCACTATGCGGGTGTTTGGCAAAGGCACCCGTTGGGGCAACTTCTTGTGATTATTGATTATCTCAAGGTCTCGGTGTCATGAGCTTAGGGCAATAATACTGTTTTCCATAATAATTGTACTCATTGCAATTATTACACTTATGGGTGTATAACAACGTAACCCAGTGTTATGATAACTTGTATTCAAACTGTTTACCATTAACCTATGAATTTCACTCAACCATTATGTTGACCTTTTTAGCATGTTTATCTTAGGTAACTGAGCATCTTATGGCACAGAGTGGCACGGACATGAAGATGGCTAAACTGTTATCATTCAAACTTTATGTTTTCATGTAGATTTTGGGACCTCTGTTTGTCAAAACTCTAATGAAATAATGAATGATAACTAAATTTTCCAAAAAAATCTCTTTAGGATTTGTTTTCTATGATTATGACTGTTGTACTATATAATAATACCCCAGATTAGCTTTCGCTGATATATATATATGTCAAAATGGGGGTGTTATAGATTGGTATCAAGAGCCACGGTTATAGAGAACAAGGTTGAAACCTTAACTATAACTACTTTTCTTTTTCCATCCAAGAAAGTCCTTTGTGCCACTACATCTCCTTAATAGTATGTAAAGTACATAACTATTATACTATTATATAAATAACTTATGTTATTTACCACTGGGTTGTTAACAGAGTGATGTCTTCTCCCAACCACCCTACTTCCAATATTGAGGATGCTTTTTCCTCCAACTTTCCTGACTATATCCCGGCTTCACCGGACTATGTCCCAGCTTCACCAGGAAAAACTTATTCTAGCTCTTTAAATAACTCATTTGGTTTAGTTCTGATAGCTTTACCAATTCTTTCACTTTTTCATGATGACCCCTATATGAAGGTCATGCATGCATACTATGCTAAAGAATCACCTATTCCACCGCCAACTATTGTGCCTCCATCTTCAATGCTATCTCCAATGTTTAATCCTCAAGAATTCTTTCTTCCTGAGGAATTATTGCCACTTAAGAAACGAGGTCGTGACCGATCATCCTCCTCTACTTCTGCCCTACCTCAAGCATTTGAGATAGGAGAAAGCTCTCGTAAGACAAGTCTGGAACGTCACGAGGAGCAAATTGAGGAAATTTTGAATCATCTAGATGAACTCTCTCTCGACCGCATTGAGCACATAGAAGACAAGATAGAAGGTCTTGGAAAAGGTTGGGTGATCATACAACAAGATTTTGACAATCTGGAAGCTGAACTCCAAGAGTCTCATACTCAAATTGCTAAACTTCAAAGAAAGCAAATGGGAAATAACAGCAAGATTGCTCTGGCTCGCTTCAGGATTGCTAATCTAGAACAAATCATCAAAGATATCCAGGTTCGTCACCAAGCAGATAAGGAAAGTCTTCTGAATGCAATCTATGAACACAAGAACAGCCAGGAAGGACCATCGGACTACTAGATTAGATACTAGTTATAGCTTTTGTTAGAACCTAGCCACGGGATGTGTGGTATAAATAACAACACTTGTCAAATTTTGACTATGTACAGTACAAAGGCAAGTTGTTCATGATATAATACAATGGTGATCCCGTTTTATATTCATCTTGTGTCCTATATTACATCTCCGTCGTCATCATTATGAATCATACTGTGACTTCTAATATATCAAATGCTTGTTAAAATCCATATCAAATAAGTATCTATGATTTTAATACCACTATTGTTAAAAATGCTTAAAGTTCAAAAATAAGCATTGCACCTTAAGCATTTTAAGGAAAGAATTATGATATCATTCTTATTACGTGTTGTCTTATGTTGATAGAATGCCTCCCAAAAGGACATCAACATCTGAAGCACCAGCCATGACTCAAGCTGCCATCAGGAAACTAGTTGCTGATAGTGTTACCGCAGCTCTGGAAGCACAAGCTGCAACAATGGAAAATGCTGACAATACCAATAGGAACACCGGAGAAAAAGAAGCTCCTGTAGCAAGAAAATGTAGCTACAAAGAGTTCATGAGCTACCAACCTATCAACTTCAAAGGTACGGAAGGCGCTGTTGGTCTTATAAGCTGGTTTGAACGAACTGAATCAGTGTTTTCCCGTATCAACTGTACCGAAGACTGCAAGGTAAAGTTTGCTACTGGTACTTTAACTGAAGAAGCTCTATCCTGGTGGAATTCTTTTGCCTAACCTATTGGGATAGAAGAAAGGTTACAAGATTACCTGGGTTGAATTCAAGAAGCTTTTAATAAAGAATAATTCCCTCGAACTAGGTCCAGAAGATGGAAGACTGAATTTTACCATCTACTGTGAAGGGAATGTCTCAAGACATAAGTCAGACGAGAAAAGACTAGAAGATATCCTAGTAGTCAAAGAATTCCTAGAAGTTTTTCCTGAAGATCTACCTGGCCTTCCTCCTGTTCGCCAAGTAGAATTCCAAATCGATTTAATTCTGGAATAGCACCTGTAGCCCAAACACCCTATAGATTAGCTCCTTCAGAAATGCAAGAACTATCTAACCAACTTCAAGAGTTATCAGATCGAGGTTTTATCTGACCAAGTACTTCGCCTTGGTGAGCTCCTGTATTATTTGTCAAAAAGAAAGACTGATCTTTCAGAATGTGTATCAATTACCAGGAGTTGAATAAACTTACCATAAAGATTCGTTACCCATTACCCAGGATTGATGACTTATTTGACCAACTTCAAGGTTCGAGTGTCTACTTGAGGATTGACTTAAGATCAGGCTATCATCAACTGAGAGTCAGGGATGAAGATATTCCCAAGACTGCTTTCAGAACAAGATACGGACATTATGAATTTCAAGTGATGCCATTTGGTTTAACTAACGCACCTGTTGTATTCACGGATCACATGAACCGTGTGTGTAAACCATATTTGGACAAATTCGTAATAGTGTTCATCGATGATATTCTCATCTACTCTCGTAACAAGGAAGAGCACGCAAATCATCTGAGAATAATCCTAGAATTACTCAAGAAAGAGAAGTTGTATGCCAAGTTCTCCAAGTGTGATTTCTGGATTCGTATCGTGCAATTTCTTGGACACTTAATTGATAGTCAAGGACTTTATGTTGACCCCGCCAAGATTGAAGCAGTTAAGAATTGGACATCTCCTACTACACCCACAGAAATACATCAATTCTTAGGACTTGCCGGTTATTATCGGAGATTTATCAAAGATTTCTCGAAGATTGCAAAGTCTTTGACTAAATTAACCCAGAAAAACAAGAAGTATATCTGGGGCGAAGACCAAGAGTCGGCTTTTCAACTACTTAAACAGAAGCTATGTGAAGCTCCAATCTTAGCATTACCAGAAGGAAATGATGATTTTGTTATTTATTGTGATGCATCCCATCAAGGTCTGGGAGCGGTGTTAATGCAAAGAGAGAAGGTTATTGCATATGCATCCTGACAACTTAAGCCTAATGAAGAAAACTATACCACTCATGATCTCGAATTAGGAGCAGTAGTGTTCGCTCTTAAAATTTGGAGACACTATCTGTATGGCACCAAATGTACTGTGTTCACTGATCATAAAAGTCTTCAGCATATCCTTGATCAGAAAGAGTTGAACATGAGACAACGCCGTTGGCTAGAATTGCTTGCAGATTATGATTGTGAAATTCGCTACCATCCTGGAAAGGCAAATGTCGTAGCAGATGCCTTAAGCCGAAAGGAACGAATCAAACCACTCTGAGTTAGATCATCGGTTATGACCATTCATCCAAAATTACCATCATAAATTCTCAAAGCTCAAACTAAAGCACTCAAAGAAGAAAACATCAAGGCCAAAAACTTATGAGGAATGGACAAAGCATTTGAAATACGTCCTGATGGAACCTGATATATCAAGAATCGAAGTTGGTTACCAGTCTTTGGTAATCTGAGAGACTTGATCATGCATGAGTCTCATAAATCAAAGTATTCCATTCACCCAGGTTCTGACAAGATGTATCAGGATCTAAAGAAACTCTATTGGTGGCCTAACATGAAGGCAATCATCGCTGAATATGTTGGCAAATGTTTGACATGTTCTAGAGTTAAAGCAGAATGTCAGAAGCCATCCGGCTTACTGGTACAACCAAAGATTCCTATGTGGAAGTGGGAGAGAATAACAATGGATTTCATCACAAAACTACCCAAAACCTCAAACGGACATGACACAATCTGGGTCATTGTCGATCGTCTTACCAAATCCGCACATTTCATCCCTACCCGAGAGACAAATAGTATGGAAACCCTTACAAGGTTATACATAAAAGAAATAGTCTCCCAGCATGGAGTGCCAATATCTATCATCTCGGATCGTGACAGTCATTTCACATCCAGATTCTGGCAATCATTACAGAGTGCTTTGGGTACTCAATTAGACATGAGTATGGCTTATCATCCTGAAACCGATGGACAAAGTGAAAGAACCATCCAAACACTTGAAGACATGCTTCGAGCATGTGTTATAGATTTTGGAAAAGGATGGGAAAAACACTTACCATTAGTAGAATTTTCTTACAATAACAGTTACCATGCCAGTATTAAGGCAGCACCATTTGAGGCACTTTATGGTCGAAAGTGCAGATCACCTGTTTGCTGGGCCAAAGTTGGAGATGTTCAACTTACAAGACCAGAAATAATCCATGAAACCACTAAGAAGATAGTGCAAATTCGACAACGCTTGCAAGCTGCAAGAGACCGGTAGAGAAGTTATGCCAATGTAAGACGAAAGCCTTTAGAATTTCAAGTTGGAGATCGAGTTATGTTAAAAGTGTCACCTCGTAAAGGTGTCATCCGATTCGAAAAACGAGGAAAGCTTAATCCCCGGTACATTGGACCTTTCAAAATCCTTGAACAGATTGGCCCAGTGGCATATTAACTTGAGCTTCCTGAAGAGCTCAGTAATGTCTACAATACTTTTCAAGTTTCTAATCTAAAGAAATGCTTATCTGATGAATCCCTTGTCATTCCAATGAAAGAGCTTCGGCTTGATGACAAACTCAACTTTGTGGAAGAACCAGTAGAGATCATGGATCGAGAAGTCAAGCAACTGAAACAAAGTCGTATTCCTATAGTCAAAGTAAGATGGAACTCTAAAAGAGGACCAGAATTTACATGGGAACGCGAAGATCAAATTCGTGCCAAGTATCCACATCTGTTTTAAAACATCACTCCGTCACTAACTAAATCTCAGGACGAGATTTCTTTTTAAGGGAGGGAGACGAATAAACAACCCGTTATTTTTCATCACTGTAATTATCTATCTATTAAATTAGATGCACTGTAATATCCATCTATTATATATACCACTTTTTTACATGGAAATTTTTGCTTTATCCCATTATGTAATGTAGTTTACATAACTAAAGTAAACGAGCTCACGCAACCTACCTATGCCAATTCTATCTATTCCTATATCATGTAAACATCCTAATACGTCAAGTCTATATCTTAATATCATTTTTTACCAAGTACATTACCCATTTAACATACCATTTACAAAGTTATTTCAAAACGAACTTTAAACATTAAACGTTTATATCAAACACTAATTATATGTAATGTACACCATATAATAATGAATTACGATGAGTAATTCAAGGTAATGTGTACAAGTATCATAGCATATAATTAATCATACTTCCCTCCAAAACCTTGGTACAAACACTTTTTTAAGCTCAAGTACATAATCAATTAAAGCACAGATTCAAATAAGCTCAATTTACATCATTCGTTCTAGATTCTTACATTACCTTAATCAATAATACAAGCTCCTAATGCACAACTTTTAAACCCTAATACCCTAATACTTAAACCTTAATTTACAGTCCTAAACCTAAAACCCTAGACTCCGAACCTAAACTAGTTTTAAAACCCTAATTTCAGTTTAAAACCTAAACCTTAAACCTAAACCCTAATCCTAACAATAAACCTTAATCCTAAACCCTAATCTATCCTAAACCTTAACCCTAACTCAAATTTAAAACCAAAAACCCTAACCCGAACCTAAATTTAAACCCGACACCCCTTTATTTCATTATTTCACCATTTTTAAACCATGCTAGCATCCAACCCACCAGACCTCACTACAGTCATCACCACAAACAAACAATCACCTTACCCACCTCCTTTTGCTCTTTGCTTGCTACAATACTTGGTTACCAAGCAAACACCCCCTTCATCACCTTTCTTGCAAACCGAACCCCCCACAACCCTTCCACCTTGCAAAGCTACACTCCTAGCTCTCCATACTCATCACCTAGCTTGCCTCTTAGTCCTTCCTCCTACAACCTTGGCCAACACACCAAGAAAACTTGGTTCAACCAAGGGTGTTAGAGTATTCTAATCTAAATATATACGCATACATACACATACTTTTCAAACACACCTCAAATCTTCATCACAAACACAAATGGAGTTCTAAATCAGACCAAGGAGGATCAAGAGAAGCCTTAAGATCAGAATTGAAGCCAAGAATCAAGAAAAAGAAGCCCTTGAAGTTGTTTTCTAGGCGTACGAATCCAAATACATATAACGCTCACGTTAAGCTCCAAAATCTTGTTCAATAAACTCATAATCTGTTTTAGAATATTCATAAGACTCCTAAGATCCTATATGAACTCTTGTTCAAGCCTTGAATCCTCAAACCCATGCGTTTTTGGTTAAAACCCTAAAAACGACCCGTTTTGATTTTCTAGCTAACGAATCCTTTTTCTAAACTTTTGTTACGTTAGAACATCTTATTTTAGCTTATTCTAATAAGCCATAAGCTGCAAAACTCTTTTGGATTTCAAAAATATCAAAATTATGAATTTTGGACTTGATTTGCAAATGTTTTCATGCATAGGGGTATATATCGTAACTTTTTGAAATTTATAACTAGAGGGACTGAAAATGTCATTTTCCTAAAGCTATAACTACAAGGGGCTGTTTTGCCAAGTTCTAAAGTTAAAGGTTTAAATTACATATACTTTATATATAAAGGACTAAATTTGTAAAAGTTTATAAATCAAGGGTATTTATTGCCATTTTTGCAAACTTAAAAATATAAAATATAATATTTTTATATAAATTATAAAAATATAATATTTTTTATATAAATTTAAAAATATATATTAATATTATAAGACTCGATTTTATTAAAACCCGATACATTTATCGCTATTAATCATCGATCGACGCATTATAAATCAATTACGTTATATATCTAACGTAATTTATCATCGACTAGCTTTTGAAGAAACTTAAAATCTTATCGTATCACGTTACTAGGGAATTTCATGTGAGGGGTTCCATTTGGGTATTTGTTTTGACGAGTTCGTTGGGTTTACGATTTAAAGTGCCCTGGCTCCTCAAACGATACTGCATGACCTCTGAATTATGATAGCCCGAACAGTGATACAATAATTCCATAAATTAATAAATCAAATATGTATGTTAAACTCTGTAAAGTTTTGAAACCTAAACAATCAAACTAAGACTTGACATATTACCCCAGGTTGCGTGACGAGGCCGTTACTTTCACTTGATATACTTTTGCCATCAATCAGATTTTCCCTGTTAAGGTGAGTTTATAGCCTCGCATTTTAAATCTTCTAATGTTTTCATAAACCCGCGAGGGGGATACATGCTATAAACCATGAATACGAGTATTTTTTCAACTGTATGCTATCTTGATATATTATTATCTAAGTCCTTACTTTTGCCATTAAGACCCCACTATTATGAACCGTTAATTACTTTTCGGAGTAAGCGCGAATGCTGTGAATAGATCTATTTGGGACTGAACTTCCCTGTTGGTGTACCTATACTTTCTGGTAACCAAACACACTTCATTTAAATCACTATGCGGGTGTTTAGCAAAGGCACCCATTAGGGTAATTTCTTATGATTATTGATTATTTCAAAGTCTCGGTGTCATGAGCTTAGGGCAATAATACTATTTTCTATAATAATTATACTCATTGAAATTATTACACTTATGGGTGTATAACAACGTAACCCACTATTGAACTTGTATTCAAACTGTTTACCATAAACCTATGAATTTCACTCAACCATTGTGTTGACCTTTTTAGCATGTTTATCTCAGGTATTTAAGCAACTTATGGCATGGAGTGGCACGGACTTGAAGATGGCTAAACTGTTATCATTCAAACTTTATGTTTTCATGTAGATTTTGGGACCTCTGTTTGTAAAAACTCTGATGAAATAATGAATGATAACTTATCTTTTAAAAACGTCTCTTTTGAGTCATTTTCTATGATTATGATTGTTGTATTATAATATAATACCCCAGATTAGCTTCCGCTGCTATATTACTTGTCAGAATCTTGACTAATGTATAGTAACTATACTAAGGATCGGTGAGAAGGAGATACAAAGAGCGAGATGTGGAAGAGGCTTAAGGAGCAAGTTTTCCTTAAATACAAAGCAATCCCGTTATCTACCATAGTTGTTTCTTACCACTTTATTCAACTCAATCATTATTCATCATTCTTTCAACATTTCATCCATTCGTACAATCATCATCAACCATAACCTTTAATTATCACCATTTTGTTAAATATCCTAAATAGAAGCATTATTCTTAAGGCATTTCAAAATATAAGCCATTTTCTCTTTTAATCATTTTAAATAAGAACAAGCATTATACTTGTGATACATTATTATTACGTGGTTAAATATCTTTTGTTGGTAGAATGCCTCCAACAAAGAGCAATCAAAAACGGAAGCACCGGCTATGACTCAATGCCATTAGAAAGTTAGTTGCTTGATAGTGACACCCGACGGCTCTAGAAGCTCAGAGCAGTTGACAGATGGCAAGTGCTAGTAATCCCAGACACAGAAGAACAACCGGTCCTACTGGAACTCCATGCAGTGAAAACAGGGAAACAAACAAAGAGTTTTATCAGCTGTCACCTTTCGACTTTAATGTATGGAAAGAGCAGTAGGCCTTTTTCACTAAGCACCTGGTTTGAAAACGAACCGAATATTCATAATCTCTCACCTAGCAATGTGCCCAAAGAGATAATGTAACATTTGCTACTGGTACTTTAACTAACGATGCCTTGTCCCCGGTGAATACATATGCCTAGCCTATGGGAAATAGACAAGCCAATCAATCACCTAGACTGATTAAAAAGGCTTATGACAAGACAAGTATTGTCCCTGGACTGAGATCAGAAAGATGGAAGAAGAACTTTCCAATCTGATGGTAAAGGAGAAATGATCTTAAACCTTATGTATAGATTCCAAGAATTACGGTTTCTATTGCCAAAACATGGTACCCCACACACGCTAAAACTCTTGGACGTCATTCATCGGGGACTACCGTCGAAAGCTTGAAGGAAATGTTACCTAGCCTTAAACTTCAACTTTAGAGGAAGCCCATCAACAAAGCCCAAAGGCTAATGGATCAGTAACTAAGCATGACACCAATGCAGAGTACGAGCGACAACAAAAGAAAGTTAGATGTACAAAAGAACTTTCAGACAACAGCTCCCCACAGCAACAACAACTAACCCGCAAACACCAACATCGTTACAAAACAATAGCAAAACCGAAGGCAATAAGCTGGTAGAGGCCTATGCCTGTTTACTACCATCAAAAAAAAGTAGGTATGCCAGAGACCTTCCCTTTTTGTGCAAGCGATGCAATACCATCACAACACACACCGGTTAACCTTGTGCGTTACTGGCAAATGTAAAATTTGCAACAAGGTTTGGGCCAATTGAGTAAGAACTCTCTGACCGTAAACAAGAGCGCCAGCTACTGGAAGTAATCAACTACCAGTAACAGTTGTATGTCATGCCTGTGGAGAAAAAGGGCATTATACAAATCAGTGTCGAAAGACCAACATCAATGCCCAAGGAAGAGCCTACATGCTGAAAGATAGGAATGCTCAACAAGACCCGAACGTAGTTACGGGTATGTTTCTATTAAATCAGCATTTAGTCAAAGTATTGTTTGATTCCGGAGCTGATAGAAGCTGGTATATCATACTCCTTGCCTCTAAGCTAAAATTCCTGAGATCGTGTGGGTGGTGACGGTGAAAATTCTATTACAATAGATACCTTTTATGATATCGAAATGGCTGACGGAAACTTAGTAAGCACAAACACTGTTATTAAAGGCTGCACTTTAACTCTGCTAAATCAACCTTTCGAAATCGATCTCATGCCAATTAAGCTTGGCAGTTTTGACGTTGTCATCGGTATGGACTGGTTATCCAAGTATCATGCCAAAATTCTCTGTGACAAAAAAGTCATTCACATTCCTATCAATGATGAAACTCTAATCATTCGAGGTGATCGAAGTAAAACTCGACTAAATCTCATATCCTATATAAAAACCAAAAGGTATATATCCCGAGGTTGTCAAGTTTTCATGATTCAAGTAATGGAGAAGAAATCAGATGAGAAAGGACTAAAAGATATTCCCCTAGTCAAAGAATTTCTAGATGTTTTTCCTGAAGATCTACCTGGTCTCCCTCCCGTTCGCCAAGTAGAATTCCAAATCGACTTAATCCCCGGAGTAGCACCTGTAGCTCGAACACCTTATAAATTTGCTCCTTAAAAAATGCAGGAGTTATCTAACCAACTTCAAGAACTACCCAACCAAGGTTTCATTCGACCAAGTACATCGCCTTGGGGACTCCCTGTCCCTTATTTGTTAAAAAAGAGAACTGATCATCTTACGAATTATATCGATTAAACCGAGAAGTTTGAATAAACTTACCATAAAGAATCGTTATCCATTACCAAGGATCGATGACTTATTCGATCAACTTTAAGGTTTAAGCATTTATTCAAAAATTGACTTAAGATCAGGTTATCATCAACTAAGAGTAAGGGAAAAATATATTCCTAAGACTGCTTTCAGAACAAGATACGGACACTATGAATTTCAAGTTATGCCATTTGGTTTAACAAATGCTCCTGCTGTATTCATGGATCTCATGAATCGTGTATGTAAACCATATCTGGATAAATTCGTAATAGTATTTATCGATGATATTCTTATCTATGTCGCATATTCAAACACATAGACAAGTATCATATGATAAACATAATTAAATTTTCAACGATAAATTAAGAAATCAATTTTAAAACAAACCAAACAATAAATCTTCATTAAGATGGCTAATACCCTAGGGTATTATCCCATAACCATTGTAACTATACAAGCGTGATCAAATAACCAAGGTAAACTAAACGTTGAACGATACCAAAAATTAAATGATTACGATAGTATAGGAATTACACGGTGTCTTCTATGGAATCGTGATCGATGCTTAACCTTTGGTTGCTCTTCTTTTCTTCAAAAAATCGTCTTTTATGTGTATGGTATGAAGAATATGATTTTGCACACTAAAAACTCGTTTTTGAGTCTTCTATCTATAGTGTCTGAAAAAGTCTGGATACGCTGTATTGAGCTAGGCCAATACGGCGTATTGGGGTGTTTCCCTTAGAGTGCACGTAAAGTTTATAATCAATAACATATTCATTCCTAAAATATAAATATCTTTGTATCTTTGAATGTCTATCATGCTGGATATGACGTATGGCAGAAAAGTGATATGCCGTACTGGGAATTATTTGTACGCGTTTTCTTGTGAAGAGTTGGCGCTGATACGCCGTATCTTTTTTCGTGGATACGGCGTATTGGTCAGAATTATGCAGTCTTCAAATATCTTCGTTTTAGCTCCAAAATATGCGCCTTTTAGCATGTCTTCACAAATCACTCCTTAATTACTGCAAATAACACTTTTAAGCAATTAAGTACGAATTCTTGCAATAATTATATAAAAGTAGGTAACTTATTTGGGATAAATGATGGTATAAATGTAACATTATTTGATGTCATCAATCCTCCATACATACTAGGTGAATTTTGGGTTTACCTAAAATACATAGCTTGGTGAAAAAGCTAACTCAAAAACCCAATCCAACCCCCCTTTTGGGCTAGGCCGGTCGAAGTCAACCCAAACACCCCTTGGTGTTGACTTTTTGACTTTTCTAATATTTATGGTTAATTACATTTAATTACCCATTAATTAAAAAGCCTTTATAGTTAATTATTCATAACGAACTAATTAACGACCGTTAGTGTTCTTTCGTCAAATCATATATTAATATAAATAATAAATATACAAATATATTATTATAAATATTAATAGAATGATATCTAAGTGTAAACGTGTGTGGCCCCGTAGGCCCACGTATTTCCAGCTGTATAAATATCCGTATGACATGAGCACAAACCAACAGCTCCTACTTGCGAATGTCTTTGTCATATAATATAACATACTAACATTGACAAATAGTCTAGCAACATCATCAATGCTCCAAGAAATACCTGAGTATGTAGTTTTGGTAAACAACTCAGCCTTCAATGGTTTTAGTCAGTCCTATCCTTTTGTTTCAGATACAATGTTAAATACGAATATGGATAAATGGTCATTCTTTAGTTTAACGATTATGTTTCTCGCATATGTAATGATTCAGATCACCAAATGTAAAAAAATCATCTTAACTACACATTGGGCATGGCCATGCAAATATCTGATTAACCCAACGAGGGGCCCAGTAAGTATCTTACTCCCACACACGTGGAGGAACAAATTCTATTTTGACTACAAGTGTCCGTCATGTACTTCAAAATATTTTTGAAAATAGCCGTTATAACTACCTTTTAACAGCATAGTGGTAGACTATAATCAAGAAATGTTATTCATACGTGCAAAACCCGCTTGCATCTCAAGTCTAAGGATAAACAAGACTTTCACCATGTGTGTAATGCACCCAATGACGCTGATTCATAAAGTGATTAACACAGGTGGGGTATCCAATATTCAACCACATTGAATAACATGTGAAGTTGGCAGAATCATCTTTACATATTCTTCAGAATACAACCAAACACTCACATTTACTCTATCTTAACAATATTCTCATATTTTCAACTGGTAATGGATAAATCATTAGAACGCTACAAGTCATTCATGGATATAAACATGCAAATATATGACACAGTTATTATAAAAATGAAAACAAGATACCATGTATATTAATTTATTCAAAACATAACAATCGTTTTAACATCCCATTATCCAAATACTAACTAACAAATCACAGATTAACATGAGACTACTAGCAGGAACAATTCCAATCGCCATAGCATGTTCATAATGCTTATTGAACAACGTTGGTTTTGTAAATGGATCAGCTACGTTGTCATATGTGTGAACTTTCTTAAGGACAATCTCATGTTTTTGAATTACTTCACGAATGAAGTGATATTTCCTCTGAAAATGTATGGCTTCTTTCAAAATTTTAGGATCATTGGTGATCGCTATTGCAGGCTCATTGTCACATAGCATCTCCATAGGTCTTTTATTTGATTGCATGACATTTCCAAGTCTATCATTAAACTTCCTCATCTAGACGGCTTCTATTGATGCTTCAGCAGCAGCAATGTACTTGACTTCTGTAGAAGACATGGCAGTAGTGCTTTGCTTGGCACTCTTCCAGTCCACGGCTCTACCATTAAGTATGAACACATATCCCGTTTAGGATTTGGCATCATCCTTATCTGTTTAAAAACTAGCATCAGCATAACAAGATACTTTTAGCTCAGCTTCAGGTTTTGCCTCATACACAAGAACCATATCTTTAGTATTCCTCAAATACTTAAGAATGGTTTTAACAGCAGTCCAGTGAATCTCACCAGGATTTTGCTGAAAATGACTAAACAAATTTTGCGCAAAGGCAACATCAAGTCTAGTACATCTCACCGCATACATGATAGAACCTATAGCCGAAGCATAAGGAACTCTTTGCAGGTGTTTTAGCACCTTGGGACTTTCTATAGTCAGGCTTTTCTATCATTAGAGTATACCCCTTCTTGGAGTTTTCCATCCAAAATTTCTTTAGGATTTTCTCTAGATAAGCACTTTGACTAAGAGCAATCAACCTCTTATATCTATCATGTATGATCTTGATTCCAAGGATGTATGCTGCTTCTCTTAAGTCTTTCATAGAAAAACACTTACAAAGCCAAGATTTAACTTCTTGCAGCATTGTAACGTTATTTCCCATGAGTAATATGTCATCGACATACAAGATTAGGAATGCAACATTACTCCCACTAGCTTTGAGATATACACATGGCTCATCAGGATTTTAAGTAAAACCAATCTTCTTGATTTCTTCATCAAACCTTTTATTCCAACTTCTAGATACTTGCATTAACCCATAAATGGAACATTGAAGTTTGCATAATTTGTTGGGATGTTTCGGATCCACAAACCCCTCAGGTTGCACCATATATACGTCCTCGCTTAGGTGACCTTTGCAAAGTGACCCATTTTGAACATTTTTGTTGCAACCAAGCACCTCAATGACAAGCACCTTACCTCCCTAGCTCCTTACAAGTGCCTCTCTTCAAATATCTTCATCTTATATAGTATAAAATTGGCACATGGTTCCTTGTTCTTCCTTTTCTTAGCCGCGGCATACAAAGAGAAAACCAACTCACCAAAGCTACTTCCTAGCTTATACAACTCATACACTAGCTTCTCCACATCCCTACCTAGCTTATACACATGTCCCATCTCAGATTACAAGCTTACCTTGAGCTCTAAGGGCCATTCGACTATAAATAGGGACCATAACACTTCATTTTTCTTCATCCCCCACTTCCTCCTCTATAACCCTTACATAGAAGCAATCCTTTGCTCTAATAGATCCTAAGAGGTCTTAAGAAGGCTCAAGTACAGAAGTGAAGCAAAAGAAACCAAGAAAAGAAGCCCGGGAGTCGTTATTCTAGACGTACGAAGCTAAAAGTCCTGATTTCGACCCGTTTCTAAGCTATAAGCTCAAGACCAGGTTCTCTAAGCTTATATTCTGCATTCATACCCTTATAATGTTCATATGATCATACTAAAATCATAATATAAAGCTTTGAACTCAAAAACCTATGTGTTTTACCTTTTTGATCCAAAACCGTACACCCGAAACCCTAATTTCATGTTTTTACTTAATCTATAAGCTAAACTTATAAACTTTTGTTATAATCAATCCCAATAAGCTTAATTATCATTAAAATAAGTGCTTTGATAAGTCATGAAATAATTTGATCTTAAAACTCGCGCATTTTCGTTTTAAAACCCTAATATGACCCGTTTTGCTTCCTAGCTTAACGAATCGTTATTTAAACTTGCGTCGTGTTAAATCTGCATATTTTAGTTTATTATAACTTATAAATATCTATTGGAATTTTAAAATAAGCTTGCATGACAATTTAGACAAGTTTTGTAAAAATTATTCATGTAAGGGGTATATATATCGTAACTTTCAAAAACTTATAACTAAAAGGACTAAAAGTGTCATTTTATCAAAGTTATAACTACAAGGGTCTATCATGTCACTTTTTAAAGTACAAGGTTTACTTGGTATATCTTTTAAACTTGAGGGACCAAAGTCATAAAAGTGCAAACTCCAAG